>RJWM01003415.1:0-64124 GCA_004363535.1 Dasyprocta punctata
AGAGTGTTATGGGGAGCAAGACTCCCCAAGTAGTTCTGGTGTCTGCCTTATGGGTTGCCACATAACACTGTTAAAGATCAGCCCTTTGCTGGCTTGACTTCAGGCACTTGAGTCTTCATTAGAGTGAAGGTTCCCCATGTTTATCTCCACATTTTCTCACCTGCACAAGAAGCCTCTTAAAGATTGACAGAGCCACAGGTATATTAGAAAAGGAAAACATTTGGGAGTGACTTTTACAGTAAGAAGAAGAATGCCAATCTTATGAGTAGAATGTCTACTATTCTTCATTTAGCTCTCCATTCCTCAAGTCCCACAGCTACCTTCTGCTGGCTTGGCTCACAGACTGTCTCTGGTTACAGGTGGAAGTGAAGAACATTCCTCTCCTCCTTGCCCTGCCCTTCAGGGACTCCATACTCCTTGACATTCCCCAGACTCACTGGATTTCCTTTTTCCTCCTAGACAAACATTCCACATCTGTATCTCCCTACTGTGGTTTAGAAGATGCTAATGTACTTAACAGAGAAGAAAGAAAATTTGCCATTTCTGAAGAAGGCAGGAAAGCACCAAATGTATTGGGTAGAACAAGATGAGGCAGGACTGAAAGGCAAGAGCAGGATGCTCAGAACAAAGACAATTGAAATTTATAACCATGATTGTTCATTCGCTTGGAATTTATGGGCTGTTAGCACACTGTGGGTGTAAGTTGTAAGATCTTTAGATGAATGATCTCTCTCCACTTTTCCTGCACTCATCTGCAAAACTCAGTGTCATCATTAAAACGTAAGAACCACATGTGAAGAATTTGTTTATATGCAAGCATATGATCATCTCTTCCATCCACAAATCCAGAAATAAGTCAACATATATTTTACATAAAACAAGTGCAACAGTAGCATATGAAATACCATGAGTCACTGCAAAATTCTACCACAGTGGCTTAAAGGTTGATATTGCATATATTTTACATATAGACCTAACAATTATATACACACATATACAGTGAATGTTTAAAATTTAAAATACAGTGAACGTTCTTTAAAAAGTGGTATTACAGTAAAAGACACAGTGCCATTTATTCCCCTCAAAATACTTACCCTCACTTTGAACACACTTACTCTACTGTTCTTGCCACTTTCTGAAGCAGTTCTGGAAGACCTCTTTTGTCAGTGCCTTGAGATATGATAAAAAATATGATGAATGCTGCTGCTAAGTGCCATCCAATGGAATGGGGCTGGTGAAAACATTACTGTGTATCCTCATTGACCTTATACACTAGATCTTCCCCATGAGACTTCTGGATCTTCCCCAAAGTCAAAATAACCATGATGGCAAACATTTTCAATGGATTCAGGACATGGAGGCAGCCAGAGGAGTACAACTCACAGAAGAGAACTTCCAAGATGGCTTCAGAAAGTGCAAGAATAATGGGATAAGAGTGTTTGAAGCAAAGGGGCGTATCATGAGGGGGACTTATGGCAATGTGTCTTCTGCTGTAATACATTTTTAAAAATTAAAACATTCGTCTTAGCTTTGATCACACATTTTATGTGTCTATGTGTATGTGTAGTATGTATGTGTGTGTGGAGAGAGGAATAAGAGAAGGAGGAAGGGAGGGAGAGAGCAAGAGCAAGATCTTTACGGAATTGGCTGCCATGACTGTGGGGACTGGTAAGATGGGGCTGGCTGGCAGGTTAAAAGTTCTGCCAAAAACTGATGCTATGGCATTGAGTCTGAAGACTGTCTGGAAACAGAACTGTTAGGGTCCTCAGTCTTTTTCTTAAGGCCTTCAATTGATTGAATGAAGCTCAGTCATGTTTTTGGAGGGTAATCTGTTTTACTCAAACTCTGTTGATTTAAATATCAATCATGTATAAAATTGTCAAAATCTAGAATAATTTTTATCCAAACAATTGAGCACCAGAGCTCAGCCAAATTAACCGAGCCATCACTGAACGTCTCATTCACATGGCAGGTTAATACATGACTTCGCTATGACTACCATAACAAAGACCACAGGCTGGGTGATTTAAGCAATAGAAATTTATTCTCTCACCACTGTGGAGGCAGAAATCTGAGACCATGGTGCCAGCAGGGCTGTTTTTTTCTGAGGTTTCATTCCATGCCTTACAGATCAGTGCTGCCTCTTTCTGCCCTCACATCTTCCTCTGTGACACCTGTCCTACTCTCCTGCTCTTATAAAGACATTAGCCGTAATGGATTAGGATCCACACTAATGATCTCACTTGACCTTAGTTTCCTCTTTAATGTTCCCATCTCAGAATGTGGCCATATTCTGAGGTACTGAGGTTTAAAACTTCAACATTTGGATTTTTAACAGGGGACACAATTTAGTCCTTAAGAATGGGGGGAAAGGCAATTTAGTGAAGAAGGTGGCTACATCGAAGTGCTGAATTTGGAGTGAATTTTCAAATTGTCTGGGGTGGATCTGGAGGCAGATAATCGGTGTGCTTGGATGGATGGATAATTTTCCCCATGGTAAGCTTTAAGACTGTCTTCACATTAAAAGACTGTTTATTTGCCCTTCTATTAGGCTGAAAGAAGCTGTGCTATTGATAGAGAAACAATTTGTACCCTGGCATCTCTTCACATGAGAGTCATCTGTGGATGTTGGCATCTTCTGTCTCCTCATCGTAAAAGCTGCTGCTAAAGGAAGCCGTGAGCAGGTGGCTGGATTCTTCCTTCCCAGCACACACGGCTGTTGTTTTTTCCTTGGTTTATGGATTCACTGCCTGGTTTTAATTCTTGAACTGATGTGCTTTTCTAGTTACACTTATTGACTTCTTTCTAACTGCAAAGGGTAGTACTTTGGCTCACTGTAGAAATTTGGAAAATGAATAAAACTATGCACAAATAAATGCCAGAGCAATTTCACTGTATTTTTAGAAAATCACTTAATAAATTAGTATATTTCTTCCTTTCTTCTAGGTGTATGTATACTTTTTCAATAATATTGAGATAACGCTACATTGGTTTCTATAAATTATGTTGTCATGAATATTCCTGTTTATTATTTGAAAACATTTAAATTGTTTCGCAGTGCACTTATCCATATCTATGCAAGTATCCATTCATTTCACACATCTCTTAGTGCTTTCAGTGTTCTCTTATCTATGTAGAGTCCTGAATAAGGGTGCTGCTTTTCTAGAGACCTTGCCATGTACAAATCTCTGAACTTTAACCACCGTTTGTTTTTTGTACCAGGGATCGAACGCATGACCTCGTGCTTACTAGGCAAGCGCTTGAGCCACTGAGCTAAATCCCTGGTCCCTTTAACCATGGTTTTATGTCATCTACTTGCTCACATTACATCTACTCTAAGGACATGTGTTTTCCTACAACGTAGTATCATCTGACCGTGGATGACATGCATACTTAAATGATTTTTGCAATTGATATAAAATTCACATGACATTCAACATTTTAGCTATTTTTGTGTCTTAATAGAAATATGTTATCTCACAGTTCTGGAGTCTATACATCTGAGATCTAGGTGTGAGCAGACTTGGTTTCTTTCAGGGCTGTGATAAGTCCCAAGCCTCTCCCCTAGCTCCTTGTGGTTTGCTGACAGTCTCTGATGTTCACTAGCTTGCAGCTCTGTCACCTATTTCTTCTTTCATGTGCACATGGCATTCTCCCTATGCTCATGTTTCTGTGTTCGTTTCCCATTTTTAGAAGGATACAGTCACACTGGATTAGGGTTCACTCTAATGACCCTGTTTTAACATAATCATATGCAAAGAATTTCCGTACAGAATCACTATTACATGGGGGTTAAGACTAAGTATCTATTTTATGAAAAAATTAAACAAAATCTCATAAGAAAATAACACAGTAACAATAGTTAATACACTGTGTATCATTATTTTCAAGGTAGTTACTCAGAGTATAAGACATACACCAAAAAAGTTCTTACAAAAAAATCCCCACATAATAATCATTTTTAAGAGTGAAATTCACTATATTTTAGTACATTCACAATGTTGTTTAACAACTACAACTACTGAATTCCAGAATAGGAAACTGTTTCAAACTCTATACTAAGTAGTCAGTTCCCACATCCTTTCTCCCAGCTTCTGGCAAATAAATAAATAAATAAAAATAAAAATCTACTTTTTGGCTGTATGGCTTTGTCCATTCTGGGCATTTCATGTAAATAGAATCATAAAATGTGGAAGCATACAAAATATCTTTTGTGACTAGCTTTTGTAAGCATAATGTCTTCAAGATCTATTCATGTAACATGTATCAGTACTTCATTGTTTTTGATTGAATAATATTCCACTGTATGGACATACCATATGTTGTTTATCTCTCATGGGTTGATGAACATGTGGCTTGGCTAAAGTGAATAATGCTGCTATAAATATTCATGTATATTTAAAATTTTTTTAGGATGTATGTTTTCATTTCCCTTGGGTTATACTGAGGAAAGGAATCTCTGGGTCGTATGGTCATATGGTTTAACTTTTTGAGAAACTGATGAACTATTTGCCAAAGTGACTGTACCATTTTACATTCTTACTGGCAAGATACCAGGATTCCAATTTTTCCATAATTGTACTGTGCTCATTTCCCTTTTCATTCCAGTCAGGCTTGTGGGTGTGAACTACATTTCATTTATCCATTTCCAGTTGATGGACATTAGAATTGTTTCCATTTTTTACTGTCAGTTTTGCTATTATAAACATTTGTGCACAAATTTTTGTTCACACATATTCTCAGTTCTCATGGGCATACACCAAGAGTAGATTTGCTGGGTCACATGGTTAATTCTATTTACATTTTGAGGAACTGCCATACAGCTTTTTACAGCAGCTGTATTATTTTACATTCCTAAAAACAGTCAATGAAATGTGATGAGCAAATTTTGACTCCCATTTCATTTTTGCCTGGGTTTTGAAATTTAAACAATAGACAAAAGCAAAGCAAATAAGAAATTTTTATACTTGTCACCCAGAATTAATTAGCATCAACACTTCTTTTTTGGCTTCAAATATTTCAAAATAAAATAAATGGAATGAAGATGATAAAACACATCAAGAAGTCCTTTTCCTTTAACCATACCTATTACACTGCTCCTTCTCCAAAGATAAACATCATCACAAATCTGGCATTTATCTAGACCATATTTTATTAGTAGTCAAAAATATTACCAATATATAACATGTCCTTACATGTTTTAAAAACCTCAAGTATATGCAATTATTATACTGGACCTTTCTACAACTTGCCTTCTAAAAAACAGCTTTATTGAGGTATAACTTTTTATATAAAAGAAATTGTATATAATCTATACAAAGTATAATTGAAAAGTACCGTGAACATTTATTTTTTTTTAATTTATTACGGTAAAAGATATTGTCATTAATCCCACCTCAAAATACTCCTCCTCGCTTTGAACACACTTACTCTGTTATTGGGCCACTTTCTGAAGCTGTTCTCAAAGTCTGTTGTGGCTGCTTTGATGCCCTGAATCAATTCAAAGTATTTAGTTCCGTGGTCATTTTGACTTTGGAGAAAAGCCAGAAGTCACACAGTGCCAGGTGCAGTAAATACAGTGGAGGAGGAGGCCTTTACAAGGCTGTCTTTCCTTTGAATGGCACTTAGCAGCAGCATTCACCATACTTCCACAAACTGCTTCAGAAAGCGGCCAGAGTAATGGGTAAGTGTGCTTGAAGCAAGGGGACGTGCTTGAGGGGAATTAATGACAATGTGTCTTTTACTGGAATAAATTTTTTGAAATTTAAACACTGACCATACATTTTGATCACCTTTGTATAATCTGATGAGTCTGAACATACACATTCACCAGTGGAACCATCACCACAATCCAGACAAAAGACATTCCATCACCTTCAAAAGTTTCCTTGTATAGCTTTTTTTTGTGTGTGTGTGTGTGTGTGTGTGTGTGTGTGTGTGCTGAGCGCACTTTATGAGATGTACTCTTAAAATTTTTAAGTGCATAATACAGTACTGTTGACTATGTGCTATGCTGCACAGATTTCTAGAATCAATTCATCTTGAATAATGGAAACCCTAGACTATTTAAACAACTACTCCCCATTTCTTGTCTAAAACTTGCCTTTAAAACAAACACTGTTTTTTGAAATCTACTCATGTGACCTGCTGGTAAATATTTAACAACCAGCTTCATGGGGGAGAAAGGGAATGATCTGTAGCTTTTGCCAATTTCCATGTTGTAAATTCTCCTACTGTGGCTTACCCCAGGCTATGGATGGAGCACCAACCAGCTTGTGGAATGGCTGCAGTTTTACCATCTGGCAGTCAAGAGCTGGCACTGACATATCAGTAGGTCTGTCTGTATCAATGTATAGATCTGAGTCTTATTTTATTTTGCATTTTAGCACTTTGGCACCACATCACTATGCCTCTGTCTAGTCCCCTACTGATGAACACTTAGAAGGCCTCCACATTCTCACTGTTATAAAACAGTGCTACATCACCAGGTATAGAGGCACACACCTGTAATCCCAGCACCTTGGAAGGCTGAGGCAGGGGGAGTCACAAGTTGAAGCCCAGTCTAGCCAATATAGCAACTTAGCAAGGCCTTGTCTAAAAAATAAAAAATAATAAACAGGCAGAGGATGTATTTCAGAATGAAGGCCCTTCGTTCAAACTCCAATATCTGAGAAAAGAAAAGAGAAGAAAGAGAAAGCAGTGTGACCATAAACATCCAAAGTATCTTAGTGCTGCATGCCAGAGCGCGTGGAGCACAGGTTACGCTCATCAGCATCGTCAGCACCTTTGTCTCCAGAGCAGCTGCATCAGTTCATTCACCAGCATTTGCCAATATTTGGTATTGCAGCCTCAATATTTGCCAATCTAGAACGGTTAATTTCTTTGATTGTATATATAGTTGTCTCTCTTGCCTTGAGGTCACTAACTATTCATATGTAATTACTTATATGTTTATTGGTTCATTTTTTTACATGTAACTCCATGTGGTAATTATCTGTCCATCTCTAGTTGATTATAAGGAGTACAACAGGCTATTGAGAAGCCTTAACATCCAGACTCAAAAATTAGGATAACGTGGCTATTTTCCAGATCAGGAACACAGACTTTCACATAAATACCCTACAAAATTCTTGTAGCATTAATGGCCAGACCTATGCCACAAGGTCACCCATGTGTCAAACAAGTATTTTAGCAAAAATATTTTCTCTCATCCTCTGAACAAAATAGGTATATTCTGTTAGGATGGGCAATGAGAAAAAGGGCAATATCAGCTTCATGGGTTATTTGAAATACGAATTTTGTAGACATTATTTCCTCATAGTAGCATCAAACTGAGTGAAAGCTAGGAACTCATTCACAAATCCAGCTAAAGAAACAGAAACAGAACACACAGTGTCCACATTGTGTTAACAGTTTACTATTCTGCTCATTTGACACTGCCCATGCAGTATCTAAGTTTTGCCTCTTTTTGTCCCTTTTTAATAATTCCAGAATTTAAATGTTAGAACTGACATATATTAACTGGGCATATGCTATCTTGTGCCTAATTTTCCAGGCACACCTCATGCCACAAAAGTGCAGAAAACTGTGTTAAGTACAGGCTGTAGGATAAGGCAAAGAAGAGTATGGGGCTAAATAGAAATTTAATTTGTCATTTATTGGTTTGTGTTTGCAAGGAAAGTCGGTTTTAATGTCTCAGATTATTAACATCATTCATAAATGCCCTCATCCACAGTGGAAGGTGCTTAGCAATATGTGCGGGCAGGATCAGAAAAGGTATGGTTCTTCAGAGCCCGCAGCCTGGAGGTGAGTCACAGGCAGGCTGCCAGAGAACAGGAAGCAGGAGATCTGGACAAGCAAGCAGGACATCTGTTAGACTCCACGGAAGAAGCATCTGCTTTGAGAACTTGGAAATTTTTTTAAAAGGGGAGAGAAAAAGAGTTTGAAGGAGTTCTTAAAGAAAGCACCAAGGCGCTCCACTCTGGGCATTTAACTGCTAAGTTGTTGGTAGTTAGTAACTAGGTAACTACTATGCCCTGTGACAAAAGCCTGTGCTGTGGAGATAATCACTGATCTACTTCCCAGGAACAGCCTGTCTCTGAGGCTGCACCTGCTACGTGTCAACACCAGCATGCGAAGAGGCAGGGGGTGTGCAGATGAGTCCATGTCACTGGGTGATAATCATCGATGGTGTTTTAATTTCATCTACGCCACTAGGAGAGGTCAGAGAGGGAATTACTCTCAGGGCTTCATTTAACATTGGAATTCCTAGCTGAAGGATTTCACTTCTACCTTTGCTAGATTCTAAACCTGAGATAAGAAAACAAAACTTGACTGATGGGCCCTCTGATCTATTGCACGGAATTTTTTTTTTAAACAGAAGACAACATAGTTGTTGATCCTGCAGTGACACCGATGTGGAAATCAAGGAACAAAACCCGACACTGTCCCTCTCCCTACTGCCTCTCCACCTCTCAGCATGACATGGACACTTTTACATGATGTTCAACTTTAGTAACTTTGACTGTGTTTATGTTTATTTGAGAACTGTTTCCTTCCAGTACGTAACAGGTAATTTCTCCATCATGATTTCCTTATGCCTGAGGACACGCCAATCCGTTGAAGTCAAACAGATCTTAGTTCAAACCCTGGCACTGTCAGTTAGTAGCTGTGCAACACAGAGTGAATCACTCAATCTTACCAAAGTTCCATTTCTGAACCTGGAAAGTGGAGACAATAACATACGTGTGTTGTAGAGACTGTGGTGAGGATTAAGCAAAATTACGTAAAGTGCTTAGCCCTATGCCTGGGATGACAAGTGTTTGAAAGGCAGACAGTTGTTACAATTACCAGTTTTTAAATTTCTCATTGCATTCCAAGTCCGAAATTAAAATGCAAATTAATAGGATTTGATTTTTGGCTTAATTTTACATACCTCCTTAGGAATGCAGGTTATCATGTCACATGAGGCGGAAGGAGTATTAACAGGCATGGTTCTCTGCACCTCTGCTGTGCATTCTGTCACGTTCACACATGGGTGCTTGTGGAAGGGCGCTGCACGTTCACCTCTGTCAGGGTGCTATGGAGATGCAATGAGGCATCCTCATTTCACACCTAGCACCCAGGAGGCTCAGCAGGTGCACGCGACACCTGAAGACGGAAGGGGCTGCTGCAACACGGATTCGGGAGCTCTGGCCCTTTGCTCCTCTGGCTGGCCCGAGTGTTGGCTTGGAAGCCATCAAAGTGGCAAAGATAAACAATTCTCCTGTTAAAGATTCCCTTTAGTTTCCTCCTACAGAGAATGTTTCTTTGGCTCTGACCATGGTGCTGAATGTAATGGTCTGATTTTGAAATTTCTATTCCTCCAGTGGCCATTGAGCAGTCTCACGGTTGTGGGATGTATTCACATGATATGGGAACAGCATTGTATGCCATTCCTCCCCGCTGTAGCCACACATTTAAGCTACAGAGTTTATCTACTCCTTTGAGCTCTTTCTTGTTGAATCTAGGGCCTTTGTGCTGAGTTACAATGCCAGTCCACTTTTAGTTTTCTATTTTGAGAAAGGGTTTTGCTAAGTTGCTAAGATTTGGGGAGAATTTCTGTCTAAAATGTAGAGATGAGGATGCATGTGGTTCATAAACAACACCTAACTATGGCACGTTTTGATTGGTCAGAAAAGAGTTTGGTGTGAAAGTATGCTGAAGGCAGGCCAAGCACTATACTCCCCCCATGTGAACAGTGATGACGAGTTTGTCAGTTCCTGAGACTTCTCCTCAGCATGGGTGCTCTGACTGCACTGCGGCGCTGCTTCACTGCTGACAAGTGTGACCACAGACTCATTTTCCATCGTCTGAAGGCAGAGCTTGTGGGAAACAGTACTTTGGTGCCAGCCACGTGATGGGACTCTGACATCAAAATGCTTACAGCTGCTGGATGTGGCAGTGTATGCCTGCAGTCCCAGCATTCAGGAGGCTGAGGGAGGAGGATTGCCACAAGTTTCAAGGCCAGCCTGCACTACATAGTGAGTTCAAGGCTAGCCTGAACTACACAGTAAGACCCTGTCTCAAAAACAAAATAAAACAAAACAAAAAAAGATGCTAACAGTCAAACCAGGCATGATAGCATGTGTGTAATCCCAGTACTGGGAGGCTGAGGCAGGAAGATCACAAATTCAGGCTTATCCTAGGGAGTTCGGCAACATAGTGGGATTCTGTCTCAAAAAAAAAAAAAAAATCAAAAAGGGATATAGCTCATTGTGAATGCCCTGAGTTCTGTATTGAAAAAAAAAAGTATCAGCAGCTTACAATTTACTGGTGAGAAAATATGCAACAAGAAAAGAGTGACTAATGTGAAGAGAAGGGATCCTGTGTATTAGAGATGCCATATGTCACAGGAACAGGGGCAGGACAGTGGCCTATTCTGCCTCAAACCTAACCAAAAAGAATTCTCTGGTCATGAGCGCTGGGCTTGACCTTCCACTCACCTTCCATTTCAGGCTGGGAGCAGATGTATCTCAGTTGATGGGATCTGGTTTTAGAGGTGAATTCCACTCTGCTATGAGATCCTGGTCACGAGTCTTGGGATCCGGTTTGCTGGAGCCTGGGCGGATTGTGTTTGTTCCTCTGAGAAATGCCAACCAGCAAGAGGATAATCACAGGCAGGTCAGGGCAGAGTGTGTTTAATCTGCTCCATGGACACAAATGGCAGCTCTGTCTGCACCAGCTGTGTGCAAACACAATGAGGAGGAGGTGTGAATGAAGGGACATGCAGGAATTTGTTTAGGAGGGACTGGCCATGCAAGGAGCCTTTGCATGAGAGAACAGGACCAGAGGGTCTTCCATCTATCAAGAATTTCCCCACCTTGGACCCTTTTTTAGAACTTAGAATGTACTTCAAAGGTATGGCATGTTGGGTCAGACATCAACTTTGTCTAGACAACAGTGTGTATCTTCCATGGGACAGATGGGTGGCATCTGCGATCAGTTTATCTGCATGAACCAGCACTGAGGTGGGAATGGCCTGAGGAGCAGGGCTTTGGGGATGTTAGGGAGCAACCCTTAGTGCTGAGACAGTACCTGTTACCGTGCAGATGCTCAGGGCATCGTTACTCAACCAGACTGCTGCTGAGCTACTAAAGGAAAGGGGAAGCTGCCTCCAAGGGCTGGAAGGCAAAAGGGAGCTGATCTCAGGTCCTGCTTCTCAGGGAGACTTAGCACTCAGTATGCATCACACTGCAGAACCCTGAGGAGCCCCTGCTATGGGAGCAGCAAAAGCTCTCCCAGGACCCAGAGCCCACCCATCTTCCTGAGCCACAACCTTTCCAGATAAGAAGGTGGGCATACACATCCACAGGCCTCTTCTCTTTACACACTCAGCTCCTTTACTTTTCAGACCTCTTAACCAGGCACGACTACTGACCCCACCTTGTAGAAGGGACAATCAGGTGAATGGTTTTACTGATACCTGGTCAGGGTAGCATCAGGACCCTTTTCAAGCTATTTCAAAGTCCTTTGGAAGGAGGATCCTCCTAGGAACCTTATTATCTGTTGACTGTATTGTTACTGATGCGCTCCCATTTTTCCCAGTCTCTTTCCACTCAGCTCTCTACTGTTTTTATTCTGTGACAGATGCAGGCAGTGATTGAGGCAGGAGGTCTGCGCACCACCCACACGACACCTTTGTCCTTGTTCTGCCTGCCGCTGGCCTTGTCCTCTAGCCTGTTCAGTCACAGGAAGGAAGCCTTCAGGGAGAGGCAGTGTTTGCACAAAGTAAAAAATGCCTCCTTTAAAAGTCTACCCAAGGGCTGTCCTTTTTTCTGAGACCAGTTCTGACAGCTAAGCAGGCTGGCGCCCAACTGGCACATTCTGATGCCTTTGTCCTGTCGCCTCCTGCCACATCAAGCCTTTGGCACAGTGTTGGTTACTCACCCTCTGCCAGGCCTGCACCTTCTTCTGCCCAACCCATACGGGTGGTGGCCAACTTGTTCAGGGTTGGTATGAGTTGGTACTGGGCCATAACTTTGTGGACTTTTGTTTTTATGGAAGTAGAATTTGCAGAATTAGTAGACACACCACTGACCTTCAACCTCCTCCTCTTTGACTTCTTCCAGTGATTCCCTTTCAACTTCCAGAAGTAAGAGTCCCATGCCTGCTGTTCCATCATCTCCTCACTCTACAGAGTGCAAGTCCAGAGACAGCAAGTCTGCACAGTTTGGCCCACAGTACCCTAGCCACACCTACATACCAGGACAGTGCACTCCCGGTTGAGGTATTTATCTATTGTTGCCACATGGCTAGGGATGGCCAATGGGCACTAAGGCTATGTGGGTGGAAAAATCCTTTTGAAACAAAGTGGCTCTCAAGCTGTGGGTAAAATTTCTCTTTGGCCTGTAAAAGAAGTAAATGAACCTAGAGCTTCTCTAGAAGCAGACTGTGGGAGAACATAAGTGTCAACAAATCCTTCAGCCAATTGACTAGCAACACACAATCTTGTTGGGGTTCTAAGCCCTATTGTTAGGGAAAAAAAAATCAAAGCCCACTGCCATGGGTGGTCAACATTCCTGAATGGAACCGAGTAGGGAAGATACTGATACTTCTTCCCGATCTTTATCAAGCCCTGTGAAGTCCTAAGGACTCTTCTCTCTTTCGGTGCCTCTGCTTTAGTGCTGCTAAAAATCTGTATCTCATGGTCCAACATCCTCAAAACTTCAGAATCTGAAACTTTTTGACCTTTTGGGCACTACCATGGCAGCATAAATGAAAAATTCCATACTTGCCCTAATGTGACTAGTTGTGTTTAAAACTTAGTTGTTCTAGAAATAGTGTATAAAATTACACTCAGGCTATCTTACAAGTGTGTAAGAAACATAAATCAATTTTGTGTTTGGACTTTGGTGCTATCCCAAGACAGCTCATTACCCACGTCGAGATATTCCAAAATCTAAGAAAATCTAGAATCTGAAACACTTCTTGTCCCAAGAATTTCCAGTAAGTGATGCTCAACCCATAGCAGAAAAGGATGGCATTTGCAATCAGAAAAAGAAGAAGAATAACAAAGTTATTAGGGCCAAAGAAGCTAGTATCAAGTTAAACACTCACCCACCGCCCACCCACCTAATGCCACCTGGAGCTGCAAGTGGCCTCAAGCAGATATCAGATAAAGACATTTAACAACAGAGGGTGTGATCTAAGCTCACTTCAGGTCTAGAAACTAAAGACTATATAATTGTGATGTTGCTCCAATATCCTGGAAGTTGGTTACTAGAGACCCTTAAGACTTCCTCCTAATTTTGGCAAAAATTGTGTCCTTCTCTTTCCTTAGCTTTATCTATAATTGACAGAACAATCTGGTTTGTCAACCACTTGTCTTCAGCCCAACTCATGTTGCTCCTTCTGACAACATGCACAGACTCCAAAAAGCTGTGCTGCCCTACAGGTCTTGAAGAGCTAGAAAGAAAGCAAAAAATTGGAGTCACTTGGCCACACAGTGAAGGTACTACCCAGGCTGTAGTTTAGTTTGTTTCTTGACATCATTACTTAGAACGATCAGCAGTGAGAATGCACAATGAGGGAGACCACTGCCAATGCACTGTGGACTGTGCTGGATGCCTGCTGGCCAGGTCTCTGTTGACTGTTACCCTGACTCCATGCCATTCTCCATGGGGAGCAAATGAGAGACATTTCTTTGATCTCTCATCACCCTCTTTCTGTTAGGCATGCTCATTAGCCATCTAAAAGCCCACGAGCAACTTGAATCTCTAAGCTTCTTGCTTTCACTGAACTGAATTCAGACTACCTCCTTGACCACTTTGGCTTTTTTCTTTTCTTTTCATTTTTATTTTGAAGAGATTAAAACCAAGCAAAATAAAACAGAAGAGTCAATTAACACAAAACAATGGCTTGTGATACAGGACTTCAAAATAAGATAAAAAGGATACCAGTAATGGCTATCATAATGCCTCTTGTTATCTTCAAAGTAGCTACCTATTCCGTCAGACATCATAAAATCAAACAAAACAAAATAGAATAAAATCAATCAAAATAAAACAATCAAAACAAAACAATAAAAGCAATACAAGGCTTCAAAACAAGATAATAGGAAACCAATAATGGCTACCATAATATATTTTGTTACCTTTGAAATAGTTGCCCATGCCATCAAATATAATAAAATCAAACAAAACAAAATAGAATACACCCCAAACTAAACAGGACAATGAAAACAATACAGGGTTTCAAAACACAGTAATACATTAACAATGACCACTGCCTTCCCTTTTTAGACATTTCCTCCCCTTTCACTTTCACAATTATCTATTGCACATTTTGGATACCACAAATTTCTTTTGTTTTTTATACTAGGGAGACAACACAATGCTCACCCATGTGACTCTGAACCATTTCACCCACGAGCATGACCTCAAGCTGTATCCATTTACCTACAAGAGCCTTGAGGTTATCTTTATAGCTGAGTGGCTTTCCACTGTATAAAAATGCCTTATCTTTCTTATCCATTCTGCAGTTGATGGACAAGCTAGCACTACTGTTTTCTGGCTCCCTGTCACATACAGCATTTTTTTTTCTCTCCTTTGACTTTCAGTATATGAATTTCCTTTCAAGTTAAATGAGTTTCTTGTATAAAGCATATTGATGGATCCTGTCTCCTGTTCCACTCTTCTTGTTTCTTTTGATTGGTGAATTTAGGCCATGTGCATTAATGGTTATGGCCAACTTGCACTGCCTTGTCTCTGCCATGCTATTTTCCTGCCGCTGGCTGCCTACTTTTCCTCTCCATTCAATTGTCTGCCTTGCTCAGTGATCACACTCTGCTGCTGTTCCTGGAACTGTGGTCATTTTTCTCTCTCTCTAGAGTATCCTTCAGTATTCTTTGTAGGGTTGGTTTGGTGGTCATGAGTTCCTCCAGTTCTTCTTTGTCTTGGAAGTATCTTGTCTCTTCATTAACTTTGAAAGATAGTTTTGCAGGGTACATTAATCTGGGTTGGAAATTGTTTTCCTTCAGGACTTGAAATATTTCACTGTAAGCTCTTGAATTGATGATTTGTGTTGAGAAATCTGTTGTGATTCTGATGAGTTTTCCTTTATAGATGATCTATTTCTTTTCTCTAACAGCTTTTAATATTCTGTTCTCTTGCTCAATTTCTAGGATCTTGATTATTGTATGTCTGGGTGTAGATTTAGTTTGGTTATGGCTAGCTGGAGTTCTATATGCCTCACTTATCTGTATGCCACGTCCTTTTCCCATGCTGGGGAAGTTTTCTGCTATTGCTTCTGTAAATAGACTTTTTATGTCATTTGTGTTGACCCCTGCTTTTTCACTGACATCTATTATTCTTAAATTATTTTTATTTGCATCATCTTGCAGCTGTTGAATTGTTATTTCCTGGTTCCTTGTTATTTTTTAAGAGATCTTTGCTTTTGTAATTGCTAGCTGCAAACCTGTCTTCAAGGTCTGAAAGTCTATCTTTAATTTCTTTCAAGCAGTTTTTCCAGCTTTCAATGGAGTTTTTAATTTCCTGGATATCTCTTTGAATCTGTTTCATGCATGCTAAATCTTTCTTATATTTTTCATTCAAGATTTCCCTCATTTTCCTATGCTCCTCTATTTTTTTTATCTATGTCTTTAGAGATGCTTAGAAATTCTTTTGTATTTTTCATTTCCTTTTTTACCTGAGATAGTATTTCTGTTCTAATTTGTTTTATAGCCTTGTGAAGTTGTTTCTTTACTTCAGTTGCCATCACTTCAGGAACTTCAGGTGTGAGACTCCCAGTCTCTTCTGTGTTTACATCTCCTGGACTTGCTCTGCATGGGCTGAAGGCTAGAGACTGCCTTTTGTTTCATCTTGACATTTTCCTAGGTTCTTCCACACAAGTGGGTAGTGGGGTCCCAGGCACTTCCCATGTTGGCTACAATTTTTCTGAAGTGAGACTGTTTGGTTCTCCTGGCCAGTGCTGTCTATGGGTATCTGATGGTGGCCACTGAGTGTGCTGGTGCAGGACTGGCTGCTGTTCTTCCCAGCCCATGCTGGCTACCAGCAGTGGGAAGCATCCCAGATGGCAGCTGGTATGTGTGGGGGGGCAGGGCTGGCTGCTGCCTCCCGGGCCTGAGCTGGTTACTGGCAAGAAGCGTCCTTGATGGTGGCTGGTGTGCCTGTGGGGGTAGGGCTCTGTTTTTTCATAAACAGAATGTTGAAAATTATTTTGCTATCTTCTTAAAAGAATGGCTTGCAATGTCATCGCATTGTATCTAAACTTTATAGCTTTGAGAATCAAAATAAATGTTAGGTCTAAAAGTGACCCCAGGGGTTCAAATACTCAATTTTGGATGTGTGTGGATTTGTACTTTTTTGGGGATGTGGGGGAAGTGTCATAGCTTTTACTGTTATTTTCAAAGGGACTCCAATGGGATCAACTTACTTCAGAGATGAGGAAACTGGGTTTCATAAAATGTTAAGATGGATGGACCTAGACCCAGATTACCTGACTTTGAGCTCTTTGTACTATATCATCCTATTTATCTAAAAAAATCTTTCAAATAGTGAACACTGGGACCTGTCTGTATATCCTTCTGAAATTCCACTATCATAATAATGGATTAAGTATGAACTAATTATGACATAAAGAATAAAAGTGCAGACATCAGTAGATGAGAGCTATTCCTATAATCTTAGCAAATGAACTGATAGGTAGTAATTAAACTTAACACAGCACAAATGCTGATACCTGAGACCTTAGAGAAGAAAGTCCATGAGAAGCAATTGGCTACCAATGCAGAAGGGCAGGCAGGCTCAGGGACTGGAGGTGCAGTACCTCTGAAATAAGTGGGGCTGGAAGCAGGAGTCAGTCCTGGGATGTAAGCAGAAGGGCCCAGTAAATCCTGGTCTGCTCCCCAAGCCACCCCAACTCTTGGGAGAGATCTGCATCTAGTGACATCAGGTACCGTCAAGGGAGCAACAGGTGCCATGCTGAAAAGAAGGATTAAATTTAAGTCCATATTCTGAACAATGAGTCTCCCAGCCCCTTTCCTAGGTTCAGCTTCCTGAATCCAGCAGCCAGGCTTATCCCACGTTAGACTGTCTCGTCAGCTCACCCAGCACCATCGTCATGCCCAGCTAAGGCTGGAATCTCTCTCAAAACCCGCTTCCCTGTATGGTTCCTGGAGAGTTTGCCAGTGAGAGAAATCTGCATCAAATGCGAAGGCATAAGAGACATCAGAAACATGGTGGCTTCAATCTCCTCTACCAGCTCCCACATGGCAGCCTATTTGTGGGTAGATTCTGTGAACACTGGGACTTGAACTTTCTAGCAACCTCCAGCTCTTTTCCTGCTTCAGTGCTGCAGGTCCAAATCATCAGTGATAGTTTCTCTAACTCTTCAGCTGTGGTTTCAGGCCCTCCACTTCCTCCAACACCCAGTAGCAACATTAGAGCTCTTGATTCTTGCAGTGTTTGTAGTGATTCTGGTTGACTGACTCTAAATGACACGAACCCTAGCAGGACATTGAATTCATCTCTGAGGAAACCAGCCAGTCCAAGAGAACAAACATAAAATCTTGTAAGTAGTAGCACTGGGAGCCCCTAACAAACAGCAAATCTCCATGTTTTCCCCTGTATTCATTTTTACTGCTGCTATGACAAATGACTAGAAATGTAGTGGCTTAAGCCAACACAAATTTATTTTTAAAGTACAATTGCATTTTAATTTTTTTCAGTTTTTATTAGTATGTGTTTGCAGTATATGAATACATTCCTTGTGGGAAGTTGGTACACACACATAACACATCACGAATCTTTTTTTTAAATTTCCTTTCCCTTCTAATCCCTCCATCTTGTGATCCCCCATTCCTATTAGAAAAAGATCTATCTCCCTAATTTCCTATTACCTTCTATTTTGTTCTTTACTTAAGAGTTTCTCAGATAGGAGAAACCATGATATTTGTGTGCTGATTTACTTCATTTCACATCATGGTCTCAAGGTCCATCTATTTTCCTACAAATGACTCAAGTCTATCCTTCTTTATGACAAGGTAGTATTCCACATTTTCTTCATCCATTCATCTGTTGATGGACATACAGGTTTGCTTCTAAGATTTAGCCATCATGAATTGTGCTGCTGTGAATATGGGTATGCATGCATTACTTTAACTCTCTCAGGAAGAGACCTACGAGGAGAATAGCTGAGTCCAGTGGAATTTCTGGCTTGTTTTTTTTTCTTTTGAGGAATCTCCATACTGATTTCTGTAATGTTTGCACCAGTTTATATTCCCAACAACAGTGTAGAAGAATTCCTTTCCCCCTACAACCTCATTAGCATTTGTTATTTTAATTCTTGATGATGCCATTTTTTCCGGAGAATAATGGAATTGCAGTGTTGCGTTAATTTGCATTTCTCTAATGGCCAGCAATGTCAAACATTTTCTTGTATATTCATTGGCCATTTGTATTTCTGAGAAGTATCTATTCATTTTAGTTTCCCGGTTTTTGATTGGGTTTTTTAATTTGTAGAGTCTGATTTTTTGAGGTGTTTATATATTGCAGATGTTAGTTCTCTAAGTAAGTTGTAGCTGACAATTTTTTCCTCCATTTTGTAATAAATGGTGCTGGGAAAATTTGCTACCCACATGCAGAAGACTGAATCTAGACCATATACTCTAGATCCTTATCTCTCACCATGTACTAAACTAAAATCAAAATGGATAAATAATCTAAATGTTAAAACAGAAATAATCTGTTGGAAAATAAAATAGGTAAAACTCTTAAACACACAGGCATTAATAAGAGACTTTGTGAACAGAATCCCAATGGCACAAGAAACAGTACCAAGAATCAACAAATGGAATCCTATTCAATTAAAAAAACCCCCACAAATTTATAGTCTTAGAGTTCTGGAGGTCACAAGTTCCAAACAGGCTCACTGGGGAAATCTCAAGGCAAGGCTGAGTTCCTTTCTGGAGACTCTAAGGCTGACCATTGTCTTGCCTTTCCTAGCTTTCAGAGGGAGCCATATTCCTTGGCTACACCCTTCCCCTTCTCTTCAGCACCAGCAATATCGCATCTCTTTGACCTTCCTCCACAGGCCCATCTCCCTGTGACCACAGCCAGAAAAGGTTCTCTCCTTATAAGGACTCACATGATTAGAGTAGGTCCAAGTGGATAATCCAGGATGACCTCCTCACCTCAAAGCACCCAATCTTCCCATGTCTGAAATCCGTAGAAGGTAACATTTTGTGCCTTTGTCTCAGGACAAAGATGGAGCGTAGAGATGGTGCTGTGGTCCATCTCTGTGCTCCAGTTCTTCCATTCTGGACGCCCGTGTAGCTGTAGGACAGGAAGATATCTCAGGAGAAATCAGTCCTACCAGCAATTTGACTTTGGACCATCCACACATTAGGTGGGTTTTCTTGAACAGTGTTTAAAAAATGGTAATTTTGTAAGAGACAAAAATAGAAAATACCAATGAGCTCTGAGCCATGTTCAAGAGACCGAACCTTAATACATGAGCGCCTTTGTCCTCCAAGGAGAGAGAAAGTATAGCTGAAAAAGGAGAAATGATGACCAGACATATTCCAAATTTAAAGCCAATGATCAGCTCCCAGGTCCAAGAAGTTCAGTGACTCCAAGGCACCAGAAACATGAAGGAATTCAGAACAAAGCTATTATAACCAAGTTGCTCAAAATCTGATGTGTTTAAAATCTTGAAAGGTAACAAAAGATAACATTTCATAGGTTCTGAGGATTAGGATGTGGATGGCTTTTGTGTGTGTGAGAGAGGGGACCATGACTCAGCCTACTGCACACCCTATGATTAGGCTGGCCAGGTGATAAGTGCTGCTAATGTACAGAACATTCCAACATCTTCAGCATGTTCCTGCCGGCTTGAACCCCCAGTGGTATACATGATTGTCCCATCCATTGTACAATAGATGTAATCATTTTTACCAGATTTTTACTAATAAAAAGCTACCTGGCAGTGAGACATATGAATCATGGCCATGTTGTAAATGTGTTAATACAAATGGTGAACCTGTGACACGAAATACAAAACCAAAAATGAAGGAACAAAGAACCTGGAAGAATCAAAGACGGTAGGTAAGAAGGTTTAAAAAGGTAAAATCAACAGCCTCAGAAACATTTGTAAATCTGCAAAACATGAAAAAAATGCTTTTTAAAAAAGACAAAACTTCTCAATTATTTAAAAATATATTACCAGAAATAAGAATTCAGTATGAAGTTTTGGAAGCAAAAGGGAGAATTGTCCTAGAAAGTAGAACAAGGTAAAAATGATGCAGAACTGGAAGGGGATCAAAGAGTTAACCTAAGAGGTCCAACATGGGAAAAACAGTAGTATTAGAAAGAACAGTGAAAACAAAATTAGTAACAGGCATGTTTTCCAGAGCTGAAAGACACATTTTCAGAATGAAAAGGGCACTGAACACCTGGCCAAAGAAATGGAAAACACTTCTATGATGGCACATATCTAATGAAATGTAACAACACAAGAGGTGCATAAAATCTCTTAAGAAGTTCTAGAAAAAAATTAGCATTATATTAAACTCAACAATACAGGATGCTGGAAAACAAGTCTTAAGGAGTATTTTTCTAATCAAGGTTCCATAACCAGTGAAATTATCAATTGTTATGGTTGATACATTGTGTTAACTTGAGAAGTTTAGAAATTTAACTGAGAGACTCAGCAAGGAACCAGGATCCTTACTTTTATAAATAACCTCACCCTGTGCAAGAGGAGGGCACAGAGATTTAGTGAGTGCTACCCGCCCCCCTGCCCTGGAGTGGAGGTAGCCTGCATAAAGTATAAGGGAGGGAAAGAGGCTTGCTCTTGCCCCCTTTTTGTTCTGGTTGCTTGTGCCCTGGCTGCTGCCTTGAAGTGTTGCCCCTGTGCCATGCCACCCTGCCTTGCTGATTATGGACTGAAACCTCCAAAAACTGTAAGCTAAATAAACCTTTCCTTCCTTAATTTGGGGTGCTGGGTATTTTGTCCCAGCAATGAGAGAAAAGTAACCGAGGCATCAACAAAATGTGAGTTAAATGAAAAACCTGTAAAAATTACCCAGTCACCCTTTCGCTGGAAACTAAGGATGTGTATGTGTATGCAAACATACTCACGCGTATACACATATACACATGTATGCACATACACACATGCACACACAAGTAGAGAGGCAGTGAGAGGATTAAAGCAAGAATGATCCTAAGGTCTGGAACTAGATCTAAGTAGGAGAAAGAAAGGGAATTTTGGGGGTGGCAGTGAAGTCAAGGCCCAGGTGGATGGCTTGAACCAGGCAGAGAGTGCCACCAATTGTGGAGAAAACAAAATGCAGCCGAACACCTGCAGACTGGGTCCAAACCTGCTGACCAGAACACTACAGTTCTCAGTCAGAATTGGGAGTAAATTATCATGTACACGAGAAACTAATTTTCAAAGTGGTAAGTTATGAATTTCAGTATTTTTAAAATGTTTAAAAAGAAGATGTAAAGTTACATGGCCATATTTGTCAACAGCATCTACAGAAGTGTATCAGTACTGATTCTTGACAACCAAAAACTACCTAGTAATTGACCTTCTGTGAAAGCACAAAGGAGAAAAGTGGCAAGCTGGGCTCCTCTGGCAACGTGCAGGCATGCTGGCACACTGCAGGGTCCGGGGAAGAGTCAACACAGCTCAGAGCCGGTTTACCTCAGCATTACTACAGCTAAGAGGAGGCAGATGAATCGTCTTTTACCCTAATTGCTTGTTCCGTGTCTGAGAAAGGAAAAGTGAGGTGAGCCAAAGGCTCAGGGCTCCTTATCAGAGACAGACAACAGCCCCCTGGCCCCACTTTTTAAACGAATTTTATGTCTCTTTATTTTTCATCCTTATTTGCCCTCCCGTCGGGGAAAAATTCATAGGCATTCTGAGCAGGCTTGGTTTCTAACATATAACCAAATTGTGAAGGTTAACAGAGTAGTGTCTTTATGGGTAATGTTGTTAAAGCTAAATCTTCACCTCCTATAGCGGAAAAAGTAAGACAAAGCAAACCAGAAAGTCAAAATGAAAAAACAGCAATAGCAGCATTTTAAAATGGAGATAATTAGAAGAGACAGACGAGTTATAAGTGGCAGCTAAAAGCCAGAGAACAGAGGCAGTCATTTCCAGGGTTCAGAGCCTCCAACTTGGTAATGTACACACATACCTCACACTGATGGAAATAAAAGCTTAAAGAACAAGACAACTCACATGCCAATCAAACTGATGGGTGGATAAACAAGATGTGGTATGTCCACACAACAAACTGTTACTCAGCCATAAAAAGGAACAAACTGCTGATACTCCAAAGGGCTACTAAGTAAAGCCAGACAGAAAGCCTGCTTGTTGTATGACTACATTTACATGAAATGTCCAGAATATGTCAAACTATAGAAAGCAGATTTTACCAAGTACTAGGAAAGAGGGAATGAAGAGTATTTAATGAGTACAGAATTTCTTTTAGGAGTGATGAAAATGTTCTAGAATTAGGCAGTGGTAATGGTTGTACAACACTGTGAATGGCCTAAAAGCCACTGAATTACACACTATAAAATGGGTCAAATGGTAAACTTTGTGCTACCTGAATTTCACCTCAATAATGAAACTGTAAAGAATGTTGTGTAATGGATTCTATATAGATTATAATCTATTTTAGTTTCTGATAAATAACTTGAGTCATCCACAAGTCTCAGAAACAGACATGTTTTTCTGCTTTATTAAACATAGGATGGTGAATAAAATCTAAGTTTCTGATGGATTGTAATTTCTAGGGTAATTGAGGGTCTGTCATCATTCTGAGTATCAAGATTACATTTTAGGCACAACAGGCAGAAATGAATTGTGCACTAATCTAGAATTATAAATACAGAATTTTTTTAATGTATGCAGTCCTTCAGTAAATTTAACAGCTTGCTTTTTGTCATCTGACACTTTCACTTCAAAATAGAGAAGAGCAGAAAAGCTGGATTCAGGGTTCTGAGTGTCTTGTGAATGAGCTTATTTTGTGCTTTGCCTCTTTTTTCCAATTAAAATTAACTTCTCCTTCCTTTGGAACTCTCTCTGCAATAAGAAATGCTCTCTATTTTCTTCATTATTTAATTGCTGAAAGTTAGGTAAGCTGCCTACAAAGAAGTTGACCCCCCAGAGCCAAGCAAGAAACAAACCTTGGCCACCCAAACTCAAAAGAGTCATATGTGTGCTTTGGCTTCAGAGTTCAACTTTTGTTGTTTTGTGTTTTATTTTTTATGGTTTGTTTTGGACTTTTGTTAGGTCACCAAGAAGTTTTTTAAACCCTGTCTCATTTAATGGCTTTTTCAAATTTATCCAAAGCTCTGCAGCTCATCACTCATCCGACTCTCTCATTTACACAGCCTATTTAAAGTTCAGCCAGAAGGACGTATGTAACAAGCAGGATGTCCTTCCTTTCTCCTGTATGTAACAACACTCATGTTTTCCTGACAATTTTACTTTTTATGAATTACTCTTTAAGTACCACTTAGAAATGCTAGAAAATATTGGAGCTAAATGTTTACGCAATTAGGGAAATTTTTTCACACAGAGTTTAGTACTGTAAAGTGTTTACAACTATTGTGGTAGCTGTTGTACATGATAAATTTGTTATAAAATTCTGGCACTGAGTGTGCACATCTCTCCTAAAGGCACAAATTTCGCAGCCTGGCAGAGAAGACTGGAAGTAGACAAGTAATCAAGGGTACAGTCTGCAAAATGTATTAGGCTGGCGAAGAGCTCAAGGAAGAAAGCCACCACCAGCATCAGCCTTGACACTGAGCACATGCTGGAGCCAAGGGGTGGAGAGTGACCAGCGGTCCCAGGCAGGAGCGAGGAAGCCATTCAGTATGCACACGGGCTTGGAATGGCAGGGACAGCCAGCCACTGGGTAAACGCGTAACACAGGCGCTAAGAAAGAGTGTGTGTGGCCCAACAAAGGCAGTGTAAGGCATGGTGGGAGTCTGCAGCATCCCACCCTCGGTCCACACGGAGGTCACTGGAAGAACAAGGCTGTGTGTGTATTTTACTAAGATACTGTAACAATTCAAAAGCTGGAATAATGGTGAGGGTTAGGACCTGGAAGTCATGTAGGAGGTTAAAGAGGTAACAGAGAAGGGGTGGATTTGAGAGAGTTCTGAAAGAAGACTTAAGAAATTTACTGAGTGTGGATGTGGGGAAGGAGGATCCATTCTAAAGCCTGTAGCTTCAGCCATGGGGTACGGCTGGAAGAACTGGCTTTGGGGAGAAGGTCAAGGGCAGGGCATATTAAAATGAGACAGGATTGGAAGAGTAGGTTAGACTCTCTAGGAGCAATGAATATATGGAAATCGAAAGTTCTGGAAAATACCTGAGGTGAGAGATCTGGTCTGAGGGCAATCAGCACATAGGTAATGTATTTTGAACTAGGGGAATAAATAGGGTTATTCAGGAAACAACAGATAAGAAAGCAAAAGACAGAATCTTGAGGGAACAATAACCACAGGACAGAAAAAGAAATAGTGCAATGATCCTAATTCTCATTTGATTTGCATGACAGCATGATAGTTTCGGCTATAAATTCCCCATCTTGGCCCTGAGGTAAAAAGAGCTTTCCCAGAGACATTTTCAGCTGAATGGTGAGAAGGCAGGAAGCAGGGGTGAAAAGGGTAGAAAAGCTGTTAGGTGTGGCAGATATTATTGTGGATTGTTAGGCCAGAGAGAACAGGACAAGGCCTACAACCCCATCAGTTGTCTCCATTCTCCAGATGTAACAGACGTAACTGTTGGCTACATCAGCACTTCTGGTGGAGCACCATTTGCAAGCTGTGGGGCAGAGTAGCTAGGACAGTTCATTCTTAACAGTTTGGTTTTCCTTGTAGACCTAGAGAACTCTCAGCATTGTTTCCTAACTGTCTCAGTTACTTTCTGATTGCTAAGACAAAATGCCTGACACCCAAAATTAAAGGAAGAGTTTTATTTTAGGTCAGTTTATAGAGGTTTCAGTGCATATTCAGCTGGCCCCAAGGCAGGGTTGTATGGCAGAGGGGCACTGAATAGGAGAACTATTCATGGCAGGCAGAGGGAGGCAAAGGAGAAGACAGGAGCAGCGAAGTAGGGAAGCAGCAAGTGACAATAAGCACAACAGCATCCCTCTTTCTGTCCCTTATACTCTATACAGGCTACCCTTAGGGGCATGTGATGACAGCACTCACACCCAGGGTGTGGCACTCTTAATTCTAGCATCAAACCAAGTATCAATCCCAACATCATATCTTTAATTCCAGAATCACACACTCTGGATCCAGCCACTTCCCCTGAAAAGCTCCACCTGTGACCACATAAGGCTCTGAAGAGACATCTAGACACGAGTTGTAATACCATCTAAGGACTTTATCTCTAATAAGATGGGGAAATTTAGGGTGACAATTCAAGTAGCAACTCCTACTTTCTTTACACTGCTTTCTGAACTGAACTGAAACCTAGCAAATGAGTTGTATCCTAGACTCTGCAACCCAGTTTTCTGTTACCATTTGTCCTTCCATGTTTTGTTGGATTTCACTTCCAGTCCACTTAAGTCTGGGTATCTCACCACAGAATGGGTTCTGTGGCAAGCTAGGTGAGGAGACTGCTCTCAGCTGAGCTGACAATGAATTTCTCCAAGCAAACAGACCCTACTCCCTCATTGCTCCTTTCAAATCATCTCAGGTGGTCCTTCAGTTTTGCCTGACTTTTTTCTTAGATATCTGTCACCAGAACCAAAATCTCCATAAATTCTATGCAATTTGTCTAAAATATAACTACAGAAATATAGTAATAGTTAATCATTGTTTTTATTATAACACATGTAATTCAGGGCAGTGAAACTCAATTTAAACATGACAAGAAAAAAAACCATAGGATTTTTGTTTTGTATTTCTTTTTTCTTAGTTCTTATTTGTGGCCCAAAGATCCATTAATATGCGTTTTCTTTCATCAGTTGGCTGCAGGATGCTCTTCCCCAATCATTATAACCGATTTCAGATGGTGCTAGAAAATTATATTGACTCTGAACACCAAAAGAAATCAGTCATCCTCTAAGGGGTCACAGGAGGTCATGAGGGTCATTAAGGTTCAAAACTGAATAGGTTTGTTGTACATTCGTTCCTTTAACGTAGGCATGATGAAGTCTGCATTACGGGTAAGTGCTACAGAAGGCTTAGTAGACAAACAAGTACTGCACATAATTCTAATAAGGAAGCACTGCATATAATTCACTTGTTATACATAATGTAAGGAGTGGGTCAGCTACACCACGAGGCAGGTTCTCCTGGCTGTCTTAATTTTGCTTTTGAATTCTTCATTCATTTTCTCATTGCTGGCAGCGCAGGTGGTCTCCCCCAAGAACACTGATTTCAAATGGTGCTAGACAATCACTATTTAAATCTAAACCACCATATGAAACCAGCTTCCTGAAGAAGATTTATGATCTGTTTTCTCTTCAAGAAGTTCTTATTATAAATGCAATACCACCTAGAAATGAAAAGGCTGCAACCTGGCTATGCGGTGTTTACTGAGTGGTCTAAGCAGAGCTTTATCAGACGTTACCAGTTCATACCCCAGCGTCACTCCCTCTGGTGTTGGGGCGGGGGAAGGGAAGCCTGCAAGTCTGTTCTTGAGCTGCTCGAAGGTTTGGTTTTCTCACTTGTCAACAATGGTGCATCCCACGCTTCAGGCAGGACACCAGGGAAGACCCTTTACTGGAGTGAAGAGTCACAGCAGGAGAACCAGAGCTCATCTTGGAGTCAAGAGAACTGGGGAGATGTGGGTGGGGTAACTGCAAAGCAATGCCGAGTACCTTGGAGTGGACATACAAACAGCACGAACTCAGCCAGGCCCCCTGGGTGAAGCTGAAGGAACACTTTTCTAAACCTAGAACTTTTACTTTGAGGTAATTTTCTTTGAGTCAAAGGATTACCGTGCTTTTGGGATCCAAGGAAGACAGTGGACTGGATCAGAGTGCAAAGTAAGACACTGATGATAGTGAGACCCCAAGGATTTTTTTTCCCCCCAGAATAGAACTTTCAGTGGCATCCAACTACTACTGCTATTGTTGTTGTTATTATTATTGGTGATAATGACACTGGGATTGAACCCAGAGTTTTCACCCTGAGCAACATCCTCAGCCCATTTTATTAATTTTGAGACAGGGTCTTGCTAAGTTGCTTCAGAGGGGCAGACACAAATTTTCTAACTTATCTCTAAGTATTAACCAACATCAATATGGTTAATGTTCATTTTTTTAAAAATATTAGTACAGGAAAGGAAACACTGCTAATAACCCCCCCCTTCAAAATACTGCTCCTCACTTTTAACAGGCATCATTTTTACCACTTCTGAAGCAGTTCTGAAGTCTCTGTCATGCATGTTTTTATGAGGTATGATGAGAAATATCGTGAATTCTGCTGCCGACTGCAGCAAGGGCAGGCTCATAACAACATTACAGCATTTTAAAGTGGCAAGATGATGGGATAAGTGTATTGGAAGGAGGGGCCAAATTCTGAAGAGGATTAATGACAATGTGTTTTTTACTGTAATAGATTTTAAAAATTTAAACATTCACCATATATTTTGATGACCTCTGTATGCTTCAGAATAACACCAACTATATTCTTTTGCATCTACATCTGTTTGTAGTAACCCAGTTTGACAAGGCATTTTCAGCAAACCATTAATTCAGCAAAGCATCATTTAGTATGCTTTTCCCCATTTTTCAAGTTACTTAAACACACTGAGACAGAGATCTTCCATTTGGGGCCCTGTTTCCTAAAAACAGGTCTGCACAGGGAGACCAAGTTAAAGAAAAATCTGTGTTGTGCTCTAAAAGGGAAATGGAAAAACCAACTGACAGATTAACAGGAACTCGTCCATTCTCTTTCCAGGACATGCACAGGAGATCAGAGTGACATCAAGAGGTATGGAATTACTTGCTGAGTCTCATCACTGAAAGCACAACCCTGCCGGGAAGGAGCGCCTAATGCAATAAGCATTAGTAGCTTCCCATTCCTCCCTGTTCTCTAATTTCCAACAATCAACTTTCAGGCCAGGACACAGTAAGACTGAATTTCTGTAATTCAGGATGTTCCTATTTTTAACCAGCAACAACTTTAAGGTATTACAACACTTGAAAGGATGGAAAACTCTTTCTTGCATAGAATACACCCTTAAAATTGCAGACTCTCCATCCCCAGCATTAATCATCTTCCAAGAACAGAACCCTCCTTACTATCTCTTGGCCCACAAACCATCAGACTGTGTCTCCATTTCAAAACACAGCCCGTACCTGCCTATTTTTCAGCAAGCTGCCCTTCTTAGTACTTTTTCTTCCAGATCTGAGAATGGGTTGAAACTGGGATGTGAGTCAATAATCCACAGCAGGACTCCCAGGTGGCAAAGCCCAACAGTGGACTTGCATCGTGTCCCTTGATGTGAAAGGCCTGCCCATTCTTGTGAGAGCAAACTGGATTAAGGTTACTTCCCTGAGGGCTTGGAACATCAGAGAGATGTGTCTACCTCTGACACCTTTTTAAAACATAGTTTCAAAATGTGAGGGGTACTGGGACACAACAGTCCTAATTTGAGTATTCAGGTCAGACTAAGATGCAACTGTCACTGCTATGGCAATGGATCACTCAGCCATAAATATGTCATCTGCCTACCTGGATGCCTTCAGCAAACAGGACGATCTGGCTGCGCTGCTTACTAGCTGTATGATCCTGGGGTAATCACTTAATTTCTCTGATCCTTTGTGTCCCAATGTTGGGATGGAGGTACAAAGTCCTGTACTGCAGTGGCTGGCAGGGTTGTGTATAATACAATATATGAAACGGTCGGTGATTTTTAAAGCATGAGACAAGTGTTTAGGATTTTACTGGCTCGGTTCAAACTCTAGAGTGTATTCTCAGAGTGAAGGCCAGAGTGAGTGAGAAGTAGATGGGAAAGGCACTGTGAAAAATAATCATAGCTTCCATTTTTTTGGAATCCTTGTTCTATGGAAAAATACTATGCTATGTGCTTTGAGTACATTTTCTCAACATTCACAACTACCTACACCAAGGTTAATGTATCCAGATGAGAGATGAGGAAGAGAGGGCATGTGTTTTGCTCTTGGTCTCACAGCTCCTAAGTGGCAGGACTGCAGCTCAAATCCTGGCTTGCCTGATCCCAACTAAGACCAGGCTCATAGCCACCACTCTCTGCTGTCAGGTACCTTATAAAAACTAACAGCTCATCTTCACGTGGTCACAGTCAGCACTGAGATTCGGCATTTCACCAATAAACATCTGAGCAAACTACTAACACCAGTACTGGTGCTGAGTAGCAGAAGCAGAACCCAAAGACATGCCCAGAAGTGGACAAAACTTGGAAATCTGTGAGATCTGGCTCACACTGAATGGTAAGAAACCCTAGACACTCCGCTACATTTCTTCCTTGCTCCATGATCTTAACCTAATCCCATCTTTCCTAAAGCCTTGTTTCTCCACTAACCTCAAAAAAAGTAAAGTCAAAAGAGCATTGTGACTGTTCCCACAGATGTGCAAGGTGCTCACGTACAGTCTCTATGACCTAGCCTGGCAGTTTATCCTTCTAAGTTTCCCATTTCTATAAGGCAGACTTCTGAATCATTTCTTGGTCTTTTGGCTAAGATCAAGTGAGGCAGGCTTCTGATGAAAGAGGGAAAAGGCAGACTTCTGGAGCCAGAGTTCCCGGGTAAACGTTACCTCTCTGTGCCTCAGCCTCCTCATCTGTAAAGCGAAGATTACAGTAAAGGTTGTTATGAGGATTAAGCTAGGTAAATAAAACAATGGCATGATGTAAACAATCAGTACATGGTAGCAGGATAACAAAAGTAATACATTGCTTTTTCCTTGTGTGCATGGTAAAAGGTCTGCCACAACTCTCAGGTGGAAAGGTCTCTCTGGTCTATACCTAGACCAGCCAGGGTAGCTGACCGCTGAGATGTTTGACCAAAATTAACATCTGAAGAGATACCTCTGAGTATCCAAATGCCACCTCCACCTCCTGAAATGAGAACCTTTTACATTTTCTCCTGTTTCTTTCCCCCATTCTAAGACCTGCATGTAGGAACTTTACCATTGCTTTTAAATAGAAGTCTGTATTAAAGACTTTCCCTGGTGGTAAACTGGAGACTTGGAAGTTTAAGAGGAGCAGAGACTAAACAGAGATGATCATTTTAAAAACTGTACTGGGGTATCATTCAGGAACAAAATACAACAAAACTCCTTTGAAGGTAGTTTGTGAGCACAAGCCTCTACTTACATAAGGGTGTAAAGGCAACCTGTTGGCAGTGATTTTCTGGGTGCAGAAATCATCTGGAGGTATTTGTTCAGAAAAGCAGCACTTGGAATTTAAATGATAGCATAAGCGAGCCCCTGGGGCATCTTCCAGAGCAACAGTAGAAGTGGAAGTCAGTGGTTTTTCTTCAGCATGTTATTATCCACCAGTGTCATCAACCAATGCACTTTTTAAAAACGACAGATCTTAGGCACCTTCTTCTTCCTGCCTAAGATGCTTAAGTTGGGAAAGTTCCTGTGTAGTGGGCGACAATTTGCCTCCTTGTGCCTGTGTTCACTCTGTACCAGAGATAACGCAAGGTATGGCTGTTGCTAAGGAAACTGCCTGCCAACACACAGGGCCATGAGATTAGCAGACTGGCAAGGTATGCTTGGTAAGATGTCTTAGGAAATAAAAGTCTGGTATAAAACTTATAGATTCAATCACAGAAGAAACATATGAAAGCAGCCTACACAGATGATAAGAGGAGGTTTCTATTTTCAAAACTGACTTTGTAGCCTCCTGGTTTAGCAGTATGGACTGCAGAAGGCCTGCAGAGGGTAGCTCCCCTCTGCAAGTACCATCTTCCTCAGCTGCTTCAGAATCAGGCGGAGGGCAATCTGGACTTGAAACCACATTACACTCTCTCCTACGCAGTCTAACTTTAAAGCTGGAATGCATCTTTCACCACATCACAGGAGAGGAAGCCAATATGTTGAGGTCTTTATTTCTCAAAGTAGATCGTTCAAGTCAACACTTCGGTCATCCTTGTGACGTGGGCTACCATAGCAACTCCATTTTATAGCAACTGGGAGTGCCTGCACAGTAGCTCTAAAGAGGGTACCTTATAAAGGTCTTAAAGCTCAGAAAACTGCTGTTTTACCCAACAGGAAGCTGAATGACTCAGCAGTCTGATGAAGAAATCTCAGTCCTGTCAAGTTACCACCTACTTCAATTGCTAAGTTAATGATTAAAATGCTGCTGGGGCCACAGAGCATGCCCACTACCAGCCAGTGGGAATGACAGGGTGCAGGAATGTGGGCTGGAATGGACTGGTGAAGAGGATGAGCAATGGTTGACAGGTGTAACCTTTAAAGCAAATACTGCTTAACACATTCTTTGGTGCCCAGAAAACTCAAGCAATTGAGATGACATTCAAACAGAAACGGAGTATGCTGGAGAGACTCTAGAGAACCTGGATTAAAATCCACAAGAATACCGTCAAATTGAAAAACACAATGAGGAAGGACAGCTGTACTTTTATTTACTGATGTCTTACAACAGGAAAAGTAAATCTTACAAAATAATCAGGCAAATAAGTACAGTACACATCAGGGTCAATAGGAAATGCAAACCAACGTGGTGCTATTAAATCACATGAGACTAGGCAGTATTAACACACTATTACAAAATAATAGCATGTTCCCCAAACCGTCTGATCACAAAAATCAGGCAAGGGACCAAACACTGAAGAGGCGCTCTTTCATTTTTCAATAGCAATGAGGTTTCTGTCAGCTTGTGAGGAACCCCAGTCTGTTACTGTCTAGAAGCTTCTAGTTTTTGGGAAAGTGGCTCATCCCACTGAAGCTCCTGTCAGGGCCTCCACACCAAACCTATTCCTTAGAATTGATGACAAAAAACTAAGTATGGAGCATGTGCCTTTGGTCTTCTCTGCCACTCCCCTAGGGAGCCTGGTGAACACTACAGTCACACTCAGATGTCTCCATCGAAGGCTCCGTGGAGAAAGCTGTATGAGTCAGTGACAAGTGGCCTGCAGACTTCTGCTGGCACCTCTTCCTCCTGGTGAGCCTGTGGCTTCCACAGTGGCACTTGGAGGCTCTGCTCTAAGGGCAGAACCAAGGCCAAGTCACCATCCCTACACTGGATGAGAGCAATGAGCGCAGCCCAGCCAGGGAATCTAATGGCATTTCTGCTCCCTTTGTTAAGAAGCATGGGTCAATGTGCCCTGTAACACGTGGCCACCAAAGAACCTGTTCTTAGTTGCACAATGAACTCTGGAATCTTTGTAGGCTTGGAAGTTTTTGTTTTTAGTGATCCTGTAGTTTTAACTCATAGCCTTCCTACTGAGCTTCACCCCCAGCCCCTTTGTTTGAGACAGTCATGCTGAGTCAGCTACCCACACTGGACTCAAACTTGTGAGCCTCCTGCCATGGGCCTCCAAAGTGCTGGGATTACAGGCGTGTGCCACCATGCCTGGTTTACCTCTGCCCAGCTCTGCTTAGACTCAAACCTTACATTTGTGCTTCCTCATGAGTGAATGTACTTGTATACTGCCCTTCACTGTCAAGTTCTCTTAAGTAATCTCCCATTTAATGGCACCTTACAACTGGGATTAGAAAGGCAAATCATAAGCTTTGTGATCAGAAAGAACTGGACCTCAGATTCTCCTCTGCAACTTCGTACTCAGCCTTGGCCAAGCTACTTAACCCTTTCTGGGCTTCAGTTTTTCCATGAATAAAGTGGAAAGACTCTCAGAGTTGTTATGAAAACAACTAAACAGCACTCAGGAGGCTGAGGTAGGCGGAGCGTTGTGGGTTGGAGGCCGGCTTGGGCTACAACGCGAGCGCAAGGCCGGCCTGAGCTACACAGTGCAACCCTGCCTCAAAAAACCAGGGCCGGGAGTTTGGCTCAGTGCCTTAAGCGCCTGCCCTGGCAGGCACGAGGTTGTAAGTTCAATCCCTGGTTCCGCAAAAAAAAAAAAAAAAAAAAAAAAAAAAAAAAAAAAAAAAAAAAAAAAAAAAAAAAAAAAGAAAAAAAGAAAATAACTAAAAACAAAACTCACATGGTAGTCAAAAGATTTCCATTAAATATTAACCCCTCTTCTAGCCACATGCCTCAAGAGCATGGCACATCTAACATTTTGGATAGATGGTCTCTATGATTAATAAATTAAAACTGGTGTGAAAGACTAAAGATTGGGCATCAGGGAAGAGATGGGTGGGTCTAGGGCAGTGATGGCAAACCTTTTAGAGACTGAGTGCCCAAACTGCAACCCCAAATCCACTTATTTATTGCAAAGTGCCAACACTGCAATTAAACCTGAATACTGAGATTTTCATTTAGAAACAACAACTCATACATTAACATATTTTGTCTTAAAAGAAAAATAACATGCATGCCATGGGTTTACCACTACTTGTTTAGGGGCTTCTTTAGACAGAAAGGGCAGGCCAAAGACTGTCAGAACAAGGAGTCAAGAGTCAAGGACAAGACTGGCAACATCTGAAACTGGGACCACATTACTCCAACATCTATTCACTTATTCACCACTGACTCACTGCATTTATGACACACCAGCAGCCATAGGTGGATCAGAGGACAGGAGAGCAAACTGGAGAGATGAGGCCAGTGTAAGTAAACATATTAAACAGGCAATGACACAGCAGCAGGTGCCCAATGCAAACACAGTCAACAGGGGCAAATACAGGAGGCACCAGTCCCCATGAGGCAGGTGCACAGGCAGACACAGTACATCTTTTGTGGACAGATGAGCCAACAGCAATGTGGGAGACCACAGGCCACTTCTCCACGTAATCGAGCCCAGAGCCCAGCACTGTGCTAGACACAGCTAGAAAAACACCTAAGTACATGACGTGGATATGTTTGTATGAGATACTGTAACCTAACTGTGGAATGAAATTTACTACAGAGGAACCAAAAAAAAAACCTGTCACACTGGTGGAGAGCATGACATTCAGGGACTTGACTGGATGGGATGGGCCTGGGGTGGGCTGTGGATGACTTAGGAGATGCTTCTCAGAGCACAAGGGCCTGATGGGCTCACCAGAGGCAGCCTGGGCAAGTGGGACAGTGAGGGGACAGTATACAAGTGAAGATCATGGGTAATGGGGAAGAAGCCATTGCTTTGGGAAGTCAGGCTGCAAGAGTTCTAAGATGACATAGGACAAGAGGGGTTGGGGGCACAGGCCTCACTCCAGGGTGAAAGTGAGCTGGGCGCAGGGTGGGAGGGGTAAGAAGAAACATGCATCTTAAGCAGATGGTTGTGAGGCTCTAGTACGGGGAGGTATTGTGCTGAGAAAGGAGAGTGAGAGACACCCTGTGCCAGCTCCCACAGGGTCCACAGGGCAGCAGGGAATGCTGACCACCAATACAATGGATGAACATTTGGATGAAGGAGCCATGGTAGGGGACCAGCCTCTGGGATCAGTGCTTTCCTCAGCACTTGCTGTTCTGTGTTTCCATGGAGGTAAGGGAGAGAAGAAAGGTGTGTGTGTGTGTGGAGGGGGTCAGTTCCTTCTGAGCATCTCAGAGTGGCTAGGATCTCCTTTTTCAGGCCACTTTAAAACACAGGGTATCTATAGGTTCCTATTTATCCAGAATGAAGTTTTGTCTGGAGATGGGGAACAGATTACATGACCCTTCATAAATGCACTGGTAAGGCTCTGGACCCAAGAGAAACAGCAAGGGGTGGGGAGGATCTCCTCCAACACGAGTTATAAAAACCCTAAGAAGAAAACAACACGTGCTGCTTTCTATGCCACTTTCTCAGCTTACTGCATGGTTTTCTGTGAGGAAAATTTTACCCATGGTTTAAATTTGAAATATTTGCTAGCTTGTACTTTTTAATATATACAGGTGTAACAAAGTACTAAGATGACAATAGCAAGGTAGTGTTCAATTAAACCACCGCTATCCCTGCGACTCTCCATCTCACTCCTGCGAGGAGAAGACACACTCATTAGACGACACAGGAAGATGCCTGCCTCTATGAAGACAGGATTCAGGAAAGGCCTTGGACATTATGGACACACTGAAGGCCCTAATCTTGCCAAGTTCTTCCACTTCAGGCAGTTAGTACCTCTCTGAAATAATCACCTATCTTAGAAATGAAAGAAACACAGATGCAGGGGTCGGGTATTGTTATTTATCTCTAAAATCAGGCTAGAAGCTAACAGTGTAATTTCTCCTTCACTGTTTCCATGGACTGGGAGGAGGGGGAAACAGCACAGATTATTACCAGGACTAAGGACCAGTTCCTCCAATAAAAGACCAGTTGACGTAAAAAAATGATCATTTTTGATGCTTAGATCTCATAACTTGAACTACTGTTTTTTTTTTTAAATTCTGTATTACTTCTACCTTTTTTCTGTTTTCCTTTCTTTAAAATAAAAAAATAAAACGTTTGTAGTAAAACAAAATTAAAAGACCAGCTGATGATACCTACAATGTGGGTTTATACTCCCAGAGGAAAAAGAGGCTTTGGGATAATCACATCACCCAAATAACAAAGCAACAAATGACAGCTGCTTAAATATCACCTGGATAGGATTTACTTCTCAACAGACCTTCTAGCCTGAGAGATCTAGGTAAAAATCTCATGTGTCTTTTTCTCCTTAGAGAAATTAGTTCATCTTAGAGAATTAGTTATACAAATAAAGGCAACACTTCTGTCTTGCGTGCTCCCGGAGGAAGCTACTGCAGAGTGCCAGTGCGCAGTGGGCACTGAGCACCTGTTCGCATCCTGTCCTGAGGACACCATGCTTGGCCGATCTCTGGCTATGGTGGACACAGCACGAGGTCTGGGGGAGAATTCCAACTGGCCGTGGGAATCCTGGCATGGCAGGGGCGGCTGGTCTCTGCCTGGCTTATGAGGAAATGAGTCCTTCCCCATGAAGTTTATGATCCTCCAAGGTCCTGGGAGAGCAGCTACAGGCAAGTCGGTTGGTTTTCCCAAGTCCTCCTCCTCCAGTTGCTCCAACTTCTCCATCTGACTCTACCCTTTCCCCCCTTGCTTTCTTCCAAGAGGCATTTGTAAGAATCCAGAGCATCCTCTGAATACTGCATTTACTCAGTGCCCCAGAGTACAGCATGCGCTCACAGCACTGCTCAATTATTTCTCCTGTGGTAAGGATTCAAAGCTTATTTTATTAAGAACTAGTGTGGCATAACTTAACTCTCATCCAAAAAAAAGGTATGGCAAGTCTCTCATTTTGGCATACAGATAAGATTCGTCCTTATGCGCATTGCTTTCCAGCAGCTAATGAATTCATAACACACTGACAAATGAGGTTTGAAGAAGCTGCCTATGGCACATCACTGATTTGTTTCACTTCGTAGAAATGAGGTTTTCCTTTCTGCCCTCAGTAATTTTCTAAACATTCCTCAAAGGGCAAGCTGCCTCCTTCAGCAGGGAGGCCAAGGACACTGCAGCACCTCCTCTCAAGGCTTGGACCGGAGCTGCGTGGGGCAGAGGAAGGAGTCCTGGGCTCTGACCCGGACGCCTGGCTCAGCCCTGCCTTGCTTTCCAGCGCTGTGACCTCTGGCAGACTAAAGCCCCCCTGGTGCCGTCTCTTCATGTCTGAAATATGCAAGCCATACTTGAGAGGGTTTTTCTTGTGCTCTACAGTAAGACGATTCCAAAATGTGATACTCAGTTTGAGGCTGGTTTTGGCTCTGGACCTCACCTAAAGGGTTTTAGCCATAAGCCCATGCGTGGAAAGAAGCCCTGCCAAAAAAGGAACATTTTGAATCACTCGAAACCATTAAGAATGTTGGCGCTGACTTCAGAAAGGCAGGATAAACACACCCGTGCCCAGCGGGAACGCGTTTACTGGACTCTGCCTTTTTAACTCATCCGTGCCTGAGTGCTGCCCACTGCCCTCCCGAAGCTGCCCTGGTAGTGTCCTCTCAGGCCAGGTCTGCAGGTTTCTCAAAGGCAGAGGGCACCTCTTGGTGCAGGGCCCAGTGCTCATCAATCTTTCCGTATTGTCAGCATGCAAGGCTGACCTTTTTGTGACCGCTATCCTAAAGCAGGTTAAGTTTTCTCACCTCCCCAAGAGGTTGCAAAATAAAGAATATATAAAGCTTTCTTTCCTTTAATATCTTTTTGCCCCAAAACATACTCCTTAATCCAGTGAGTCTACAGATTCTTTTAACTGGAATGGATTCTAGAATTGTCCTGTCTGTAACTTCTAAATCTGTTTTGATTTTGCTTTTACTGACCTAAAATCGTAAAAGGCATAGGCAACAGGATTTGGTTCTGGTTTATAGAATTTGCCTGTGCTCTTCTGCCTTAGAAAAAACAGGAAACCTTTTGATAATCCTTATTTTTTATACATATTCATGCAAAGGAAACAGAATAATAGAGCAGTAAACCCCAACTTCTGGTTCACAGTTTATAACATATATTTGCTAGGTCACAGTTTTTAGCACATATTTGCAACTAAGCACTTTATAGCATATATTTGCAACTAAGTACTGTACTTGAGCTCAGTGAACTTGCTGAAAGTCCTGGTGGGCCAGGGGAGGCCCCTGAGTATGTGTAGGGCTGTACAGAATTAACTAGGCATATAATGTGTGCAGTCAAAAAACTTAAATTTGCTTTTTCGTTTTCTAAGTTTAAAAAACCCATACTTGGAAAGCAGGAAACATGGCACTGTTTTCTCTCATTTTGGACGTTCCCAATGATGACAATGCAGCTAATCATATATAACATTTGTATTCAGGTAATTGTCACCAGACATTTTTATGGCTTCATTAGAAATGAGTAAGCTGGTGGTATTACTTAAGGGTTACTATTCACTTGTGAAATGTAGAGAGCTTTTTGTTTTGTTTTGTTTTTTTGAAAATCCTGTTCAGCTGAAATGACTGGGTGGTCAGACTTGCATGTTCTCTTTTGCTGCTTGATAAAGGCTCATTTTTCCCAGACTAAGAAAGTTGTTACGGTCAACTTGCTGTCTCAGACTGAGGTCATCTCTCTTCACTGGTGAGTGAATAAGCTAGACATATTTTTCTTTAAAAAAAAAAAAAACACTTCCTTTCAAAAGCAACACTATATTTTTTTCCTCAGATGGACAAAAAAAAAAAAGTAATTAAAAAAATACCCATCCATGTGCCTACAAATCAAAAATTTTCAAAAATAACCCAAATTCCATTTTCACATTTCCTGGACTATCACTGGCTTATACATCTCTCCATGTTATTTCTTAAGTTCTCTTAATTCAATTTCTTAAGTTCTCTCAAGTTCAACAGTAATACACAACATTTTAAAACTCCCTTTGTTTCCATTTTTAAAGGGTAAACTGTAAGTAGATAATTTTGGTGTACTGAAATAAAATGATGGACTACGGCCCATAACTGTAATTGTGGGAAAAACTTCTTTGTGCTTGGCCAGAAACCATGTTTCCTTTGCTCTCTGTGCCATACTGAAAGGGCCCTCACAGGCGCAGAGGCTGGGGAGAGGCCCCCTCACTTCTGTCTGGTCCCAGTTTGCCTAGGATGGCCTGGCCAGGGCACCAGTCCCAGGGCAGTGACTCAGCTCAGGAGGACCACCTGCTGCGTGGGTGTTGCGGCCTTCCAGGTCACCACAGTCACGAGGGCAGAGGGACCCACAGGATCAGAGAACAGCTCAGAGCCCGGTCAAGGGCAGTGCCAGAGGGGAAGCCTTTGTTTACAAAAGGAAAGAGCTGTTTCTCAAGAGTGCAGTGCTACCCCAGGGGGGCCTTCCCACCTGGATCCTAAGCTTCTGAGTTTATCCCAGGAGCCCTAAGGTCACAAAGAGGAAACCAAATGAACGCCCTAAGAGCAAATTCAGGCAGGGACAGAGCACCTCATGCTTTCAAAGGGAAAAAGATGACCCTGGATAATCTTTCTAAAAACCACCTTGGTAAGTCGTAAGTCGCAATGGTTTTCTAAAGTAGTAAATGGCACTCTGGCTGCCTTCAGGGCACTCCCTCCCTCCTTCCTGCAGACAGACCCTGTTCTCCCCAGAACTAATCTGCCTCCACGCCTGCCTGCCTGCCTGCCTGCCGCAGGATTCCCTCCCTGCCTGCTCTGAGCATCTAGCAGCTGCCAAGGCAGAGCTCTTCTACTTGGAATTGTTTTTATTGTTTGACCTACTTTAAAATCTACAAAATCTTTTCTGTCCAGTTCTAATAATTCTTGCTTGTTCTATGAAAACTCTTGGGACCCATTCTGCCATTTCACCCTCTTGTGAACCACAGCGCTTATGTCTTAATGATTTTAAGGTTATGTGTGTTCCCAGGCCTTATAATATATTAAGTCTTTCAGGCAGTGACAGACAAGACATAAACATTTCAGACACTGTGGGGTGCTAGGACTATAAAGGAAAAAGGTGGGGCCAACAGTCACATAGAACACAAGTGAGCACAACCTCTCAGGGCAGGTAAGGGGCAAGTACTTCACAAGAGCAAGCAGACACCTCCTGGGGGAACGGCCAGGAAGTAGCCAGTTCTGCCCATAGGCTCAGTGCAACTTCATTGGCCAGTTTTGAGCTGTTTAGAGAAGGGTCCTGTTTAAAGGAGGAACAGGCTAGACTGGGAAGGACATTGGGGAGAAGCCACTGTCTCAGGGTCTGTGCAGGCTGAATCGGGTAACGCATGCTCTTTGGTATCTTTGTGGCTTGGGGCAGGGAGATACCATCAAGGGCCTTTGCAGGACAGGCTAACTACTTATGATGTCCCACGTGCAGCACAGAATCGTGCCCTTTTTGAGAGAAGGACAGAGTGCAAGACGGCTCTGGGACAGGGGTTTCCAGGGAGAGGCACTTTCACTGCATTATCCTGTTTAGTCACCACAGCATTCTCGAGCCATGTACTTGGCAGTTAACCACACAGAGCCTTGTGACATGTTCCACTCTGCTGTCTGGTTCCTTAACAGCTCTTACATTCTGTCTCCTGCCCCTTGGGCTAGCAGAAGGTACAGGCCCAGAAACCTTTCTTTGATGGCTCCCATAGTAACCAGCACAGCATCTTATATTCAAAGAAGTTCAACAAACCACTTCTCAACTGCAATTTTAGGATGTGACTTTTACCATAGTGCCTGTCAAAGGAGTCATAACATCATCAGCAGAGCCTTATTAAGTCTGAAAACATGACGGTAAGTTTGGATGTACAGTCATTTTGTGAAGGCCCTGGACTAACAAATCCCAATGTTTTCGGTAGAAAAGTCTAGGTGAGAAAAGTATGTGACTGGTGACCTTGACAGCATGGAGGGCTGGATAGAGAGAGCAGCCCAGTGACCCAGAAAGGACTGAGAGTACCGCTCACCAGAGTGAGAGCTGCCTGCCCCAGTCCCAACACGCGGCCTTTCCTCTGGTTGCCTGAGTTCACCATAGCACTTTTCTGAGTTCCATCACACTGAAACGAATCCCTGCCTGTTTTCACTCTCCCTCCCTTTATTCCTTCTGATAATTAGTGAGCAGCAGTTATATGCCAGATGTGATGCTGTCACATGTGGACCAAGAGATAGAAGACAGTCTCAAGCAGCTTGTGGAAGAAGGAAAATAACTTTTTATAACATAGTGTTCAATTTTCCTTTCCTCTCACTTTTTCCTTCCAGCCAATCAGTTTCCCCTTTCTTTGTTCTTCTTCCACAAAAGGCTCTGAGGCATACAGAGGGCAGGCAGTAAGCTAGGTAAGGTAAGAGAAGCTGATCCAGTGCAGAGGGGTTCCTGGAGGAAGGGGCACCCGAGAGGACTCTCAGATAAGCTGCTGTCAGGCAGGAAAAAGAGACAGGAAGGCAGAAAAGCAGGTGCATTATGCAGCCTACAGTCAGGGATGGGACGGCTCGGGAGCGCCAGAGAGTTCAGGAGACACACAGAATCTGCAACATGAGGGGTCAAGAAAAGGTTTCCTGTAGTGGACAAATTTGTATTTCAGGAAAATCAGCCTGCAGGCAGGAAGAGACTATTATAGGGAAGGCAGAGACACACGTCAAAGAGACCAAAGTATAGATCAGAGAGATGCCAAAGCAGAAACGCTAAACCTTGGGAGTGGGAATGATGTGCACAGTGAATCAGGAAGATAGGCCTTTATTAAAAGCCTTCAAAATTAATACGTGAGGTGTGATAAAAATGATGTGTTTAAATTTTTTTTAAACAGTTGTTACAGTAAAGAAAACATTACCATCAATCCCCTCAAACACTCCCTTATTCTGAACACTTATCCTATCCTTGCCACTTTCTGCAGCAGTTCTGGAAATCCTCTTTCATGAATGTCTCTAGTTGCACTGTCATGACTGCCTCAGTGCTCTGAATTGATACAAAATACTTACCTCTGATGGTAATTTTTATTTAGGTAGGTACTGTGCCACTGAGCTATATCCCTGGCCCTGGTAGTTTTTATTTAGGGAAGAGCCAGAAGTTACACAGTACTGGATTTGGTGAATAAGGTAGATGAAGACTCGACTCAAATGTTTTTATGAGCCTGCCTTTCTTTTGGATGGCACTCAGTAGCAGTATTGAATCTAATTTTGATTATAACCTCTTTAAAGACACTCAAGAAAGAGGATTCCCAGAACTGCTGGAGAAAGTGTCAAGAACGATGGGATGAGTTCTCTGAATGAGGGAGAATATTCCGAGAATTAATGATGATGTCTTTTCCTGTAATACATTTAAATTTTTTTTTAAATAAATACTTTCACTGTATTTTTGGATCGTACCCTATTTTTGACACAGAAGGTAAGTTATACAAGCACTGCCTGACACTGACCACAAGGTGGCAGCCTCACACAGCCATTGCTGTGAAGAACTACAGCCTGCTTGGGAGAATAGGTTCCCTGCCACCCAGGGCAGATCACTGCATCCATTCCCAGAATTCCAAAGGAGGCGTGAGCTCTCTCTGTTTGCCCCAGAAACACACTGTTCTCCCACGAAAACCCCCAGAGAAACAAAGAAAAGTAAGTGGGTGTGGGGAAAGGAGCATAAACAGCAGCAAGGTCTCCCGGCCCCAAGCACCTGGAGGTTGAGCAGGAAAAGCTCCCGAAAGACACCACTGTCAAGCAGAACCACTGAGGAAAGAACCAGGCTCAATACTGAGAGCAGGGGACAGCCGGCTGAGGAGCCTCTCTGTCCCCATTCCTTGACACAGGTCAGCTGTGGGAGCGGCTGGGACATGTTTGGAGCGCTGCCGCTGCCAACTGCACACAAAGTGGCAGGATGCAGGACACGCCATGAGGAGGTGACAGCCTGACCTGGCTCCACAGTCCAAAGGGCACAGAAAGCCCGCTTCACCCTCTGGGGCCTGTCCCCTCTCTGACTGGCTCTCTAGAGGACACGCTGCCACTTTTATTATTCACAATTCAGAGGCAAAGAAATCAGGAGAGGGAGGATGGAGAGGAACATGGTCCATGATCTGGACCACAGTGCCTGGAATCCGTCCTAGGAGAGGTAGGCCATTTCACACAGACAACTTATTTCATCCTACAGCAGCCATTCCAGGAGGCATTGACACCCCCAGCTTGCAGATAAGGAAGTAGAGCCACCTAGATATGTAACTTTAATGTGCCCAAAGTCAGCACAGCTCAGAACGGGGAGGTCCAGGCCACCTGACCTCACAGCAGATTTGCCGTGGAGAGACAGAGAGAAGTTCCTAGCAACCTGCCAGACTTGCACGCAGGTTCTGGGGGCAGAGGGTGGGGAAGTGCAGAGGAAGGTATGGCCTCCCGATCCTGCCCCAGGGCCTCTGTACACCCTTTGCAGGGAAGAGGTGTTCCAAGCAGCACCAGGGGTGGTCAAAAAGAACAGGCCGCCCAGCCACCGTGTAGGAGGTGAAGGAGGAGGGGTAAAACCCTTGAGGAGAAATTAATTTACACATTTTCTGTCACATATAAAAGCTCTTCTACCTTCAAAAGTGATTCTAGGCAGCATCCCTAGCATTCATCATTTTCCTTAAATTGTTCTTGATTAAAAATCTCACAGATGTTTTTAATTAACACTGCTGGTGGCTTAAATTGGAGCACCAGAAAGTATCTTAGAAATCACAATGCTGTCAACCAGAGCCTTTGGGCATGCCTGAATTCCCCCAAAGAGGAAAAGGACAATTGAATGCAGTGGACCACTTCTGCCAGCCTGGGGTCATGGGGCAGCCACAGCCCTGGGGAAGGGACTGGTCCCTGTGTTTGCTGGGTACAGCACTCCAGCCCTCTGGGGGACTTCTGCTCATGCCACACATCAGACTGAAGGGATGATAGGCACCACACCCACTGATGTGCGGTGGGTTTCAAAGTTACTTCTCCATCACACCAGTACAAGCTGTTTCTCAGGAATATTTTAAAGTATAACATAGCAGGATATTTTACATACTGAATTAAAGTATATGCTGCTGAATCTTCCATCTGGAATGATGGGGTGGTGGAGAAATGAGTGTTTCAAATCAGTCCTGAGGTGCTAAAAATACCCTCCACTTCTCCTTTCATTTGTCTGGTCATTGTCCTAGATGCAAGCTCCGCACAGCCTTGTCCTTACCACCTGTTGAACTGCTGTTTACCTCCACTATTTTGTTTTGTTTTTGCACCTGATACTGGGGATTGAACACATGGCCCTACACAGGGACCTGCATCTTCTTCAGCCTGCTTTTATTTTGAGACAGGTTCTCAATAAGAAAGTTTCCCAGGCTGGGCTTGAACTTGTGATCCTACTGCCTCAGCCTCCCAGAGTGCTTGGACTACAGACATGTGCCACCATTCCTGGCTTGATCTTTACTTCTTAACTGGAACATCAGTGAATATTCTCATTTCTTCCTTAGACATCAGTACACGGTTACGGATTGGAATATTATTTTTTAAAAAACCAGCTGTATAAGGTTAACTGCTTTAGACTGGTGTCTCAGGAAAACTTTGAAAGGAGTCCTTTCCTTTAAAAAAAACTTTATTTAAACTACAGATTGACAATATGACTAACCACTGAGACATAGCAAAATGTTTGCACAAAAATCCCTTAAGATACTCAGCAAAGAAGACCATATAAGGAGAGCCAGGCCTGGTGACACACTCCTGTGACCCTACCTACTCTAGAGGCTGAGGTAGGAGGATCACAAGTTTGAGCCCAGGCTGGGCAACTTCATGAGACACTGTCTCAAAATTTTAAAAAAGGGGCTGGAGATGTAGCTCGGTAGCAGAGCTTTTGCCTAGCATATGGGAGGTCCTGAGTTCAATCCTCAATACTGAAGGGGGATAAATAAAGGAAAAGAAAATACACACACACGCGCGCGTGCACACACACACACACACACAGCTTGGTAAGGGGAAACTTCTGCAAGCTCTGACCTCCTCCTGCAGCTTCAAAAATACTCTATAAACACTATTGCACAATCTGTAACTTTGAAAAAAATCTCGGCCTTTCCTGCCAACACTCTGCTGCAGCCACCTGTCCCTACAGGTAGTAAAAGATTAGACACCCAGAACCAGTGTTGACACAACACTGCTGGGCCTCTTTCTTCCACTGCTCCAACCCCCAAGTCTGGAGTTTACCGCTGCTAAAGTAGAGGGAGAGAACTTAGAAGGGAACACAGAAAAGCAAGAGCCTTGAGGCAAAAGACCAAATGGAGAAGGACTTGCCATGGGGCTTCCACAGAGGCACTGCCACCTGAGTGAAGCAAGTAGCAGGGATCCCCACAGGGCCTGTGGCACCTGGGGGTCTGCATCTGAGGGGGCTCAGGATGGCAGGCCACTGTGTGAAGCCACTGTGGCTTGCAGAGGGGTCCTGGATGACAGCCCTCCAAGGAAATAAGCTCTGCTTCATTCTGCAGGCAACATTCCCCAGAATGCCGGGATCCAACGAGGCAGGGTTACCTTATAGAACTACCCAGTGCCCATGCCTTTCATCCGAGCATCCCGTTTCATTCAATGCTATTTCTCCGGCCTCTCCACAGTTGCCCACATGAAACACTAGAGAGCCAGTCACCTTTGTAAGAAGTGGCTCCCGTAGTCCCTCAGGTATACCGTCACATTTCTGAGCAGCTGGTTTCGAGTTCCCTGTAATTTCACTGTCTATCCTTGCTTACTCCCCTCTCAACAAAGTGAGATCTGCAGGAAAGGGCAGGCAGTCACTTGGGGGCAAGGCTGTGGGAAGAGCCTGGAAACCTCCCAGAGGCTTAGAAAGAGATCCTGTGGGACTCCTGAAATGGAGGGCACCACCCTGCCTTCATCTAGATCCTCAGAAGCCAAATTCATTCCTTAGTCCACAGCCTTTAAAACATGCTGTTCCTTACACCTGGTGCCCTCTCCCCAGCTTCTCCATCGCCACGTTTCTTCTCATGCCTCAGCTGAGTGCAGAGCCACCTCCTCAGAGGACCCCTCCCACTAGTGCACCTTTCTCCTCCTAGAGGTTTTCACTGGACTGCTTTGCTGTGCATTCACTTGGGTCTCACAGTGACGGTGACCATGCCTACTTCCTGATCACTATATATCATCTCCTCAGTGCTAACCAGTGCTTGGCACACAGCAGGTGCTCAATAAATGGAAGAACGACGGTGTTAGCCTACCTTGACCTTGTTGAGCTGCTCTGATCTTTAAAATTTCCAAAGAAGGGGACTCTACTGGCAATCCCTGTCTCCTGAACTTACTACCTCACTGGACAGACCATGATAAATGCAGGCAGGGCCTCTTACTGCAAAAGTCTTCATATAAAAGGAAAGTTTAGACTGATAGCACAAATAATGGCTGAAGGGATTGATGTCTTTGGTCTCAGGTTCCACTGTGGTGAAAAAAGTCATTTCTCTATGAAATTAAAAATTCTGCCTTTCAACAACATTGCCATAGGGCCCTAAAACAAAGCACAGTCAAGTATTATCATATTGGTTTTTTTGTTGTTGTTGTTGTTTTTTTTTTTTTTTTAGCATTTAGGAAAGGTTGCCCAGACTCTCGGGTTACACCATATTTTTCAGTTTACCTGCTTATGAAAATCCATACCTAGCTCGAGGTGTCCAAAGATGTTTCCAACTCACTTGCTTCCACCCCGCTCCCTGCGGGCCTATGGTGAACACCACCCTGCTGTTAATAAGATCTGCTGAACTGTTTAATTGCACAGCCCATCCCAGCCAGCAACCTCTCTCTGGCCTCTTCTGTGCCAACCACACCGGCCGCCCACGCACATTCCCTTGCTTATTTTCTCATTGCCCAGGCACACATACCTCCCACCCTGCTCACTGCGCACTTACGAACACAACTCTGATCTTACTCAATTTGCTCAGCCACGTTACCTGAACTCCCGCGGCCCTCCACCTTTATCAAAAGCTCTACCCACAAGAAAGGAAGCAGCGAGGCTGGTCTAAACACAAAAGATTCACTGTTGACACCTTGAAACTTGGGAAGGAGCCATCACGAGTCTACTTAAGACTTTTATTGGAAATGCATGGGGGGAGGAAGACAGTAACCAGGAAGGAAGAAAGGGAAACAGAGAAACACTGAAATCTATCGGTTCTCCCTGAGTCCAGTTGATGAGGACAAGAACGACACACTAGTTTTCTAGAAGATTCTCATAAGGATTTTAATGGAAAAGTCACACAGCACATCAGGGTGTACCATCCGGGGTCAGAAAAGTAGAACGTTTCTCCTGGCTGTATTGCTCACTGGAACAAGCGGTTGCTTCCCTGTCTATATGACAGGGTAAAAGAAATCTACTTCCCAGAGTTACTGTGAGATTTAAATGAAGTAATGTATGAGAACACACTTTCATGAATACTTAGGCCCAGACACTGTATAGTTTCTATCTGTCACCAATCTGTCATGTCTCCCTTTCATTCAACATTTCCAATCTACCGTCTGGTATATATTTATCCAAAAGTAAACACTACCCAATTCCTGGCTGTGAAGAGGTCAATGCATATCAAGGAAGATGGACAAAAACCACCAGGGAGTTAGAATGCAATAGGTGTGTAGAGGATGGTGTGCAGTGGAAGCACCCAGGGACCCAGCCCCATTCTGAGGAGTCACAGACTTCCCAAAGGAAGTTTCACTGAAACAGTGTTGTGAGGAACAGCAGTGGCTGGCCAGGAGAGGTAAGGAGGGGAGAGCTTCCGGCAGAGCATGAGTAAGACCAGCTTCATCTGGCTGGACCAGACATCACTGAAGACAGACAGGGATGAGGTGGAGCCCTGAGCCATGAGGCCCTGAACACTGAGGGCCTCTTGTCTCTTATCCATGGGAAATCTGCTCTCCAGGACTGAGGTGTTACGTAGTTAACCAAGCAACAATGGTATCACAAGAGAACAGATTTCTGGGGTCTGACAGTGCATTTAAATTATGGGACCTTAACTTACTGGAAGACACATTCACGAGCTCCTAGTTATTTCTAATAATGAAAAAGGGGGATACCATCTAGGCCACACCAAGTTTCTTTTCCTTCATGGAAAATCAGAGTGCATTTGTTGGAGTCATGTGGGCAGGTGATGGCAATAGGCACCATTAGTAAGCTATTACCAAGTGATCTAGGTAAAGGTATGGCATCGAGGTGCCCATCTATGGGGGATGTCTCCACTAATCCCTAATATGTTAAAGCCACCACAAAAGATACAGAACTGAATCGAGCTGAATGGCCCCAAAAATAAAAATACCTCTAAAATATGAGGCATAAAACTGAACAGGATACAAATTCAAAGCCTAGGTGTAGCAGCTAGAAGGCTGTAATTTGAATAGTGTCCTCTTTCACTTACTGGATGTGTGATCTTTGGGGAAATGATTTCTTCAGGTTCCCCGATTCCTTCCTATCTGTGAAATGGTTATCACAAGAGCACCTACCACGCAGGCTTTCTTATCAAAAGAGACAAACAATGTGAAGTGCTTGGCACAGTGCCTGGCATACGGTACCCTGGACACAAGTTGTTGTTACTAATCTCTTGTACTTTTGTTGAATCAGGTCCCCTCTTGACTATAGTTTGTATGGGGGAAGCATGAGTGACTTGAACACCGAAGTGAATTATCCCTGTTAACTCTATCCCCAGAGCACAGAGGCCACAGGAAATACAACCGTGGTGACCTGGAGCTCTGGGTTAGTCATGATTAGCATGCGCTAGGTCACAGTGAACTGACACTTTATCACATGATGGTGATATTTCAGTTTCACATGAGAGCACTCACCGCGAAATAAGTACACTAAAACACCACAGTGAAAAATATCTGGGATCTGTTTAAAACATTGTTCAGTGGCCTCTATGTCTATACTTTTGGTTTTTTAAGTCCCAGCAACTAATAACGTAGAATATTTTGTTAGAGCTGTCTCTTCATAATTCATCTTAAAATTTAAGAGTGTACCTCAAATATCTCCTGTTTGCCTTACTAACCCGTTACATAACCCTGCTGACTATGAAGATCCAAACTCAACTTTATGTTTTAATCTAAACTCATTTGTAAGTTACCTTTCTGCCATTTTAGTACTTTGGAGACAGACATTCCATACAGGTATGCTCAGACTAAAAACCAGTGTTCCTGATGACACCTTCCTTAGGAGTCCTTGTGTTAACGTTATGCGATCTGGTTAAGTAGCTTCATAGCCACTCCACAACATTTATGATCTCACTACTTCATTTCCTGAAGATCTAACCTGGAAGCTAAATTTTAAAACTAGTTGTGGATTTAGAAGATGATTCATAAACTCTCTGCATACCATGGTGATGAGTGGTAGAAAGAGGAGGTTCTTACAGCAGTCTTCTTCATACTTTCACAGTAGGGAAAATCATAGGTTAGAGTAATACTTTTGCATCTCTCCTCCCTTGCCCCTCACAAATTTAAAAAAGCCAGATAAACTTGATACTTCCTGATATTTGAAAAGTCATAGGCAACTCTGGGCCGGGCCACATGAAGACAATGGAGACCTCTGGGCCAGCTCCCTAGTGGAGAGGTGGACAGCAGGGTGAGGTGCAAAGAGCTGCATCTGCAAAGGCAGGCAGCATGCAAGGGGGTCTGAGATGCAATGAGCAGCTCTTCTGGGAGCATAAAAGCAAAAGGGAACTAGGCCAAAAACAAAAAAAAATTCAGGCTTTTTTTTTTTTTTCTGAAATGTATTCTTTCAAACAGAATGCTCTTCTAAACATGTTATTAGGTTTTATTAAACCTTTTTTTTTTTTTCAGCAAAATCATCCTAAAGTTTAAATCACTCATTTGCTGGACTGTTAAAATGTGACAGCATCATTCACTAAGCAGCAAGGGATACAGAAGTGAGGTGACACCAGACCTCAGAGTGAGCTGCCCAGAGGTCAAGGTGGGAATATGTTCAGTAAGGAGCCAGGCACCCACCAAGCTTCCTGCCAGCAAGGCTCCTCCCCGGGCCGACCTCACACATGCTTTCCCATTCCTTTCACTGGAGCCACATCTAAGAGCTGTAAAAGTCTAACCCTAGATCACGAGTCTGGTGATCATCAGTGTTGAAATACCCTGGAAACGTACTATTCAGAGAAGCTGAAAAAAGTCACCTTCCCAGATTTCTAAGAATGGGATGGACACTGACCTACATTTGTGTACTAGATTAAAATCATAGATATGGAGAAAGAAAATAATAATCTATGTAATGTGATAAAAGTCAACACATTTTACAGATAGGAAGTTGAGACTTATGAGGAAAAACAGTACAAAAATTCAATCACAGCTGAAGTTCCTACAGTGACAGATAGTGATCTCTTCAGTGCAGGTTGTGGCATTTTCCCATCTGGCTAATTGTATGCGGCACTAAGAAAGATGTGGTGGGTCATTAATGGGCAGGGCACAGTTGCAAGCCCGTCTCTAAGCTAGGATGCTAGGATGCTATCAGCCTCCAAAAGCCCACGGAACTTAGGCTGGAAAGTAGTAGTGAAGCTCCCTGATCTAAGGTGAATGTGGCCTGTTCTTCACTGTGAACCAGGGACATGCAAAGACAGGCATCAGCAGGACTAGTCCAGGGTGGCAGGCTGTACTGGCCAAACACCCTTCAGCCACTCAGAAAGTGGCCTGTGACAAAAGGTTTCTTTCAAGGCCCACTCCTAGAGGTGGCCCCTGTGGCTCAGGCAGCCCACTTGCCAATTCTGGCCGGGCCTGCATCCCAACATCTCCAAGCCTCCTAGGCCTTTTTAGTCCTCTCCTAAAGGTACTCTTCAGTTCCTGCCATGACAATAAAAACCAAATGTAATTTTAACTGTAATGCTCTTAATAGGAACAGTTAGAAAACAAATTTATCTTTTGTGAGTAAAAATCATAACCCTTAAGAAACAAACCATAGAGTTAAAATGACCAAAATATATTTTTGAAAGCAGTCTCTCTTGGTAAGTACTATGTTGTTCATAATCTTATTTTAATAACAATCTTAAAAATTTCCTGGAAATCAAACCTACACATGCAAAAAACTGAATAGGGAAAATGTTTTTGATATTGTACTTTGGAATTCAAACAATTAAAGAGGGTGAGATATTATTACATAAGTAAATAGTAAAGAAAAACTAAATTGTAGAATCCAACATCTATCCATCTATCTGTCCATCTATCTGCCCGTCACTGTAAAATTCATTTATCTTGACTGCATGCCTGAAATTTTTCATAATAAAATATCTGGGAAAGTGTGACATCCAGTTATGACTGCCTGCAGCTGAGTTAACATTATTGCACAAGGTATTAGAACAGAAAGTAAAGGAAGTGCCACGAATTACCTAGGGAAAGACCAGTGACTCAGTATACAATGATGGGGGATTTATTGTAGGAAAAAAAAAAAAACCTTTTGGATTTTTCCTTCAGATTTCCCTTTTAATTTGGTGAGTGTAATATAAAAAATAAAGTTTTTAAAATTAGACGAATAATGCTTACCTTACGAAGAAATTCCTAAGTCTAGGGTAATAGGTCTAGGCCATGGGTAGAAAATCACTCACTGAACAAAAAAATCTAAAGGTTCTAGATCTCAAGAAGTGATAAATAAAATTAAAAGTCAAAGAAGCTATTAAAAATATATAGCCCAAGTATTTTATATATCTATACACACACACTCTTACAAATAGTATTAAATAATCATACTCCAGTAGAAAAATCTGAAAATGAACATGGACAAAGCATTTAAAAAAGAAAACAGTGGATTCATAAATACATGAAAAAAGTTAAACTTTACTGGTAGAAATTTTAAAATACCACAAGCCTAATCCAAGAGGGCATTCATTAAATAGCTGCTCAGTAACTAAGCTAAAAATAGTGTGGCATTTTTGTGTAAAGATTAAAAAAAAGGTAATAGTGATGGTAAACAGATGGTTAGAAGGACATTTCATACTTTTCATACTATACATATTGCTAAACATAAAGAATCTATGACCAGGGAATCAAAATGAATGCTTAACATTTATGTACTTAAAAGAGTAACTATCATAATATAAAAATATTTAAAAAGTGGAAACATTAACATTCTCAAATTAGTGAATATAATGCACCATGACAAATGCTGTTCAGGCATTTGTAAGAATATGGAGAAAATGTTCATTTAAAAAGTGGAATATAGGGGCTGGGGATATAGTTCAGTGGCATAAGCACCTGCCTGCCAAGTGCAAGGTCATGAGTTTGATCCCCAGTACCAAAAAAAATAAAAAACAAACAAACAAACAGAAAAAAAAAGAAACAAGAAAGAAAGAAAGAAAGGAAGGAAGGAAGGAGACAGACGAAAGAAAGAAAGAAAGAAAGAAAGAAAGAAAGAAAGAAAGAAAGAAAGAAAGAAAGAAAGAAAGAAAGAAAAGAGGAATATAAAGTCAAGTGTGGTGGTGCTCATTTGAAGTCCTAGCACTCAGGAGGCAGAAAAGCAAGAGGATCACAAGTTTGAGGTCAACCTGGGCTACATAAAGACATCTTGTCTCAAACACCAAAATATTAACTGAAAACAGGATATAAAAGTGTTGCTCCTTCTGCAACTTGTGCGTGTGCATACAAAAACATTAATATATAACAGTAAGTGAGAGAATGTTATTTCTTCTTTACCTATGAAGTCTAAAAAAAGCCAGATACATAGAAACAGAGTTAATGGTGGTCGTGGGGGATAGGGAAATGCAGGTCAAAGGGTACAGAGTTTCAGTGACGTGGGTGAATAAATGGAAAGTACAGCATGAGGACACCAACTAGTCCTGTACTGCATACTGGGAATTTTCTTAGGAGAGATTTTAGTAGCTCTTTCACACATTAGTAAATAGGTGTATGTATGTCAAAATGTATTACAAACCGTAAGTGTGTGTGTGTGTGTGTGTGTATAAAACAAATACATTTCATTACAAATAATTTTAGAAAAAAGTTAAAAATACTACACATAAACATTGCAAACAGGTCTTCGCCAAGGCAAGACCACCCTTGAAATGGCTGTCGCTAATCAAATTTTGAGATCCACAATGACTTAAACCGACTTCCCACCCGCCCTGCCTCTCTCACATCCCCGCCTTGCCTAGGTGTGCTCTACCGCTGCCTTCTGCACAAGCTCGTATCTCCTCTGGCTTTGTATGTGGTGGTGGGTGACGTCCCTGGCAGTCGCAGCTTCACTCTGCCCTTTTGCTTCCCTCACCTCCCCACTCTGTCTAGGATCCGTTACTACTGCAGTCAGCATTGCTCTGCTGGATTATGATCCAAACTTTCCATCTGGTCACCTCACTTTGCCTGACCTATACCCTCCCTTGCAACCCTGCAAGTCATTGTCTTTACTGTAGCCCAAATGATCTTTCTAAAGTGTACATCTGATTCTGCCACCCTCCTGGGTAGAAATCTTAGGCAACCGTGGCAGGGACATCAGACTCGTGTTAACGGCTCTCTACCAGTTCCTGCTCTCCCCACTCCTTGGGTCATGTCCCACTGACCCACTCAGCTGACCACCTTCACACTCTGCTCCTTCTCGCTGGACTCCACGCTACACTTGACTCCTTCATCTAGCCCGCCTCAAAGGGTTCCTTTTGAGAGGCCATTCACACAGCACTGCCATCACCAAGCCAGGTGGGGTGACTCGCGTGTCACAAGCCCCCATCACATGCTGATTTGATGCCCCCAGATCACTAATCTCACACGGTGATTCTGGTTTTGTATCTATGCCTCTTTTACCAGGACCTAGCAGAGTACAGGTCCCTCAGAGTTTGTGAAAGAATTAATACATAAGTATTTCCGCCATCTAAAACAGAGTTACCCATTGTCTTGAAAGACAGATTAAGCAGATTTTGTAACTTCCCCCAGCTAGTCGTTGAACTACTTTATCATTCTGGCAACTGAGATAGTCTTTCTTATCTATTAATCAGCCAGCAAATTTATTAATTCTATTCCTTCTGTCATGACAATATCTCTTTAATTGTATCTGAATCTATTTACTTCTGGTTAGTCTATCACAAAAACATTACTAACATTTCTAAACACAACAGTCACTGAAAGTTTTCCAAGTTACTGAAGACAGGCACTACAGCAGACCCCAGGGATGTAAGGACAAACTGGGCGGTTACTAGTTCAAGACCATCTGCAAGGAATCCTCCAGCCCTTTTCAGACTAAAACCTCGGTTACTTTATCTTTTCCTAGAAGGGTGTGTAATTTCTGTTGCTGTGTGCAGTTGCCCAACATTTTCTTTTCAAATGTGACTGAAGTTGGACAGGATGAGTCTGACTAATGTCTTATTTCTTACCCTTTTATGTCATTCATCTTTTAATATACCCAAGAATCATGTCTATTTCTTTTTCTGTAATAGCCTCACATTTAGTTGACGAGGAATAAAGGCTATACATTTTTTAAAACCAGTGCTTCTTTTCAATTCAATCACCTTGTTTTATAAAGTCTGTCACCAAATTTCTTCTGTTAAACCAGTTTGTTGTAATTATTATGAATTATACTTCAGAAGTTCAAATGATTTGCAGTCCTATCCAATTTGGTAACACACACAATGGAAAAGCAAAAATAAAGTGATTTCATAGTTTTATATTGTGCAAAAGGCATAGGCAAAAGTAGTTCTGAGGAGAACTTCCGCTGGCTCACACAGGTCTATAGCGTTGTACCTGAACTCACAATCCTTTTACAACTACTGTATATATGATTAAATGCTGAAGGATTCTGGTCTACCGGTTTGGAGCTTCTGATAATATTAACCATTTTCTGTATTTATTTAGCATTAGTCATATAGTATCTCTACCTTTTGTCCTTTTCTCTGGCTTTGTACCCAACCCTAACAACCAGAAAATGACTACTTTTGACCTGAATGCTTTCCCTTTTAATACTAGCACTCTGGGAAGCTTTTGAACAGCAAAATTATGGCAAGGTCTCAGTTCAGGTCGATTTCTTTCACCCAGGGCACTAAGGGAGCTTCACTGGGTCAGTGAGTGGCCCAAAAATGCAGGCAAATGTTGTGCACAAGTGTGGTAAAAGGATTCATGGCTTCCATTGTAATCTTCAAAGGCTCTAGCACCCCAAACAGGTTAAGGCAGCCAATTCAAAGACATTCAGATATAACGCAGTAACTGAATAAATAGTGTCAGTGTGACAGACTCAACCTTTTACTCAGCGACCTTGCAAGAGAATGAGAAATTCTATAGTAATTATACATCAAGTACCTTTTGCATTAAGAAAACGTAACTAGAGGGTGTGATATGGGAGGGGGATTTTCCAGGATATGTGACATCACACACAGGCAATACCCTTAACACTTCAAACACCTTATCTTTTCTCAGTTCCTACTTTTATCCAAGTTCAATATATTTTCTTTGTTCTCTTCTGAAGTTTATTTGCTAACATGGGTGGAAAAGCAAAACACTATGAATTATAAGCATGTCTGTATGGAAATATTACTCTGCTAGCACAAAACACATACCTTTTATTAAGGTTAGCACTTATGATTTTCGCTAATATGTGGGTATCTTTCCTACTTGTGTTTTAAGTAACTTAACCAAAAAAATCATTCAGTAAATCAAAACTCAAACTATCACAACAGTGTGCCTCAAAAATATATTTATCAAAATAAATTTTAATTCATAATGTTCACAGTTGTATACAGATATTACCTTATATAATTAGTAATGTACCCAGACTATTTTCTATTAGTAAATATGGTATGTATTATAAATGTACTGGGGGCAGAGGGAATCTCCTTAAAGGTTTCCTTAGACAAAATGCCATTTAGTGAACTAAGAAACAAGAACTAGTAAACATCAGAAATTTCTGTCCTATGTACTCACGGTTGAACAGTCATCCAGAGGATCTCCAAGCGCAGGTTGGACATGTCCTAGAAATAGAGGATGAATTCCATTAAAAGGACAAGCCATAGAAAAGAACACCTAGTGCCAATGCTACCTTTCTCCAGCCCATTTTAATTGCAGGCACACCAATTTTGGAATCCTCCAGCACTAACAATAAAAACCACGCTAGGTTGTTTTCCTAATTCCTATGAAATGAGTCAGTAGGTCAAACAACTTACCCACTCTGGAGAGAGAACAACTCTTTCAACTACACTCCCTGTTTCCAGTAACCCTCCCCTTCCGTTCTCTGCTCCTGGATCAAAGTGCACCCAATAATTCAAGAACCCACCAGCTCCTAAAGGATACTCATCATGCATAATGCCAGAAAGCCGAGTCTCCTTTCAGGGAGTGTTTTCCTCCTCCTCAGGAGGAAAAAAATTCCATTTAGAAGTGACATGTAGATGAAGTTTTTCCGCTTAAAAAGAGTCAACACAACTTTTTCTCTGTGGAGACCAGGTATAGTCACTTATTTCTTTCACCCAAGACGATGAAGTGATGCTTAAAATAAATATAGAAAAGCAGCGACTACTCTTCTAAAAGCCCCTGATAAACCACTTCCTCCTGTAAAATACCTTTTCCTCCTCAAAAGATCTAGTAGTCGAAAGAAAGATTCAGTGATTAATCAATCCATGTCCTTAAAAACCCCTCGGGGTCTTCCACAGTCCCACAGTTCCAGCCACTGTGTTACATAAAGCAGAAGTGTGTAAAAGCTTGCTAGCAGTCTTTTAAATCCATGACTCAAGACAATGAATACTAGTTTAGCAATAATCTTCAGAAACTACCACCTACTCACCGAGGGTAACATTTCTCATAGTTAGCGACCTTCTGCATAGGAAATCACCAGCTACTGGCAATGAATTCGTAATTCCAAGAACTCACTCATGCAGGCGGATATAGAAACATACGGCTCTAAGTAGAAGTAGAGAGATCTGCTGTGACAGTTCTTCAGGAGGCGACTGAAAATACTTTTGCTTTCTGTATCGACAGTACTTTCTTTCTTTTTAAAGACAAGGTTTCATTTTGATCTTGAGAAATTCTGTGTGATCGAACCACCAACTGAAAACCTGCCATTATAAATGAGGGATTTCACAATTCTCATTCCCCAAAAATGTGGCCATTCATTTCTGGAAGTGATTCACTGCAAAAGAATCATTGTTGGGGGTGAAGAGAGCATTACTTTGGGGGAGACAGCCTGCTCTCTGAGAAGTGGGCAGAAACCTCAGACACGGCCGCCACGTGCCTTGCTGACCCCATCGCAGCTCCCTACATCATCCTGGAAATGACACGAAGTGACCGGTTTCCTCCTGTAGTTCCCTCAAGAGACAAAATCTCCTTGGGCTCCGCACCCAGCCTCGAGTCCCTGCTCTGAGGGCCATTGTCATAAATCCAAAGGGCGGCAGCAGCATTCTCCACCTGTCATCGCTCAGTGGCTGGTGAGTAACCAGCATATGGAGACCCACTTCCTGTGAGTATTTCCAAAAGACCTTATGCTATTTCCTTTAAGAAAAAAAAAAAAAAAAAAAAAAAACCCACGCCAGTGAAGAGAAAAGAAAGCTCCTCAAGGAGGAGAAGCAACTCTGCGAGCAAAGCTAAAAGCATGCAACGTGACCACTGTTTACCAGACACGCCTAGTTTTAATTTGGTTTCTTAACCCTTGTGTAATTAAGACAGCCGAAGAGAACAGCATCGGGAGGGGGAAAAAATAAAAGACATTTCACAAATGCTTAGACCTTCTGTGCGCGTGACTAGAAAAGTAATTTTAAGATTCCAGTGAACTGATGTGAAGCTGGTCAGAGCATTAACCCTTCCAGGAAAGAGAAAGTTGCTTTTGTTTGTCCTCAAATTTCAAATATGGAAATCGTCTTCTCTACCAGACACACTAAAACACAGCTGCTGTTGCTATCTCTGGGGGTAGTAAGAAGAAAGTGCTTTTTCAGGTCTGTCTGTGACAGGGCAGAACACTTATTTCCAAGATAGGGTCACACTAACAGAACAGACCACATGGAGTGCACACCTAGGTGCCCTTGGAAACTGGCCAGTAAGGGCCCAAAGACGACCTTTGGTGTTCCTCTTGCATTTAGTTAAACTCATAGTTTATGTCACAGAAAGAGTAAAAATCCTCAACAACCTGGAAAAATCAGTAAGACACATTGCTTTTATTTCACCACAAAGAAAGTGTTTCAATGGTGATAGAGGTCATTTTCCAAAGAGACTAGCAGACATTTTGCTAAAGGGGCAGCTTTTATAAAGTGTGCCCTTTATTTTTAAGTGTCAGTGTATTTCTCTCTTGGCTGGGGAGGGTGGGGTGGGAAAGCTCATGGAGGGCAGATCTGAGGACTGAACCCAGAGCCTTAGCACTGAGCTATATATCTAGCTTTTTTTTCAAAGTTCTACGGCAGTATCTCACTAAATTTCCCAGGCAGGACATGAACCTGTGATCCTCCTGCCTCAGCCTCCCAAGTGCTGGGTTTACAGGTGTGCCACCATGCCTCGCTATAAACTCATACACTGATACCTCAGTTCACGAATGTGTTTCTGTGATTTTGGTCAAACCCAGTAGGACAAGAACCAAATCAAATTCAATGTTTAGTTTCGATGTTGACCTTATGGGGCAATTTGATTCAGCTCTTGTCCAGTTTGGTTTGTGACCAGAATTGTGGAGAGAAGTGAGTTTGTGAACCGAGGTACTTAAAGGCAGCTGAAGAATAAAAGTAAAACAAATTCATACCTGTTTCTGTTCCACAGCACCTTTAAGCCCTTAATTTACAAACTGGTAACACTTGGCTCTTATACCCCAACCCCTGTATTTCTCATTTTTGGATATTTGAGACAAAGATGAAGAGTATACATAAATATTTAATAAAACTGTTTATTCTCTGAAAGTAAATTTTTGCTTATGTTAAATGTTTTGTATCCTTTACTAAACTAATTTTTTAAAAAGGGTATGAAAACCTTCTGCATGATATAAATACAATTTTCAAATTGAGGATGAGCAAAAATAGCATCTCTAACTGGAGGTAAGAATTCAATTTAAACTATGCCATAGTATAGTCATCCTCTCTGCCTCCTCACCCTTGGGACCTCATGAATCTCAACAAAAAGGAATATTCTGTTACGCAGTTCTCTGAGAACAAGAATCTTTCATGTGGAGGGTAATTTAAATGTCTACAATTTTAAAAAGATTTCTATTGATACTGACCTTGGTGGAAGAGAAAGCACCCTGATAGGTGGGCCCTGAGAGCTACTCCAGTATTTCAGTGTCCAATTTCCTCTTTTATTCACAGGAAGCTTCTTACTCCCATGGTGTCTCAAGTCCCCCATGCTCAGCCTCTGAAGGCCTCCGTGCAATCCGTGCCATCTCAGACAGTGTTATAGGGAAGTGCCTCCTCCCCCTGGGTGCCCAAAGCAGAGGGTTTAGAAGGAGAAAGGAAACAGAGAGAGAAACAGAAAGATCGTGAAATGAAAACTTGGGGAGAAAGCACAGAGAATATGAACCTAATGTGGCAGCTGCAAGGATGTGGCTGTCCTCTAGGAATTTCTGCTAATTGGAGGGCTATTTCTTTGAAGGTGATGAAAATCCAGGAACTCTCCAGGTTTTGTGGGCCTTTAGGGCGGTGCTGTAGATAATCATTCAAGTGCACCCTCCCCAAACAAAATAAAACCTTGAGAAAATATGTTTAACACTAACTCAAAGTTTTCTTTTAAATGATGGAAAGGAGTGCCCTATTTTGTGGCACTTTCATAGCTTGGAAAGGGAACTGACCTTACTTTTCAATGGTACAAGACCTAAGGGAGATGGGAAGGCCCATATTCGAGTTCTGGCTTTTCCTTTTGCTGATTTGCTCTTGTGCAGATCACCCAGCCTCCTTAGATAACAGCAAACCGACATGCAGAGCTAGCTCAGGCATTACACACCTCACAGTCACAGCAATCCTACAGGCAAGTCCTGTTATCTCCATCCTATAGATAAGGAAACAGAGGCCCAGGGAGCTTAGGATCCACTAGGGTTACACAATCAGTAGGTGGGGGAACCTACATTCCAAGCCCAGGGAGCTTGACCTTGACTAATATGCTCCAAAGTCTGCCATCAGCATGTCTGCTGGTCACACCCAGGCGGGGCTACACCGCAAGGTAACAGTGCTTAGCGAACTGCCTCAAAAGCTACCCGACAGGCAGATTTTTAAACCTATCACATAAAAATACATTCACTTTCTTCAAAATTTAAGAAAAATTCATGACAACTAAGCATTAGGAACTTCAAAATTATTCCATTACTTACTTGCAAAATCTGTGACACTGAGTTTTACAGGCAGAAGGGATTCCGAGGTCCTATTTTCAAAGTGAGTACGAAGCTCGAGGCTGGCTCTGGACCCACAGATTGAACTGTCATTATCTAACTCCCAGCCCAGTGAAGTATGGCTGTGTCACAACCCCTCAGTGGTTATGAAGGCACTGGGAACTGCAAAGCACTTTGCAAATGTTTCAATCTGTCAGGCATTCTGACATTCTGTAATGTGAGTCTTCAGGAATGAGTGTTATAATTTCTTTCCCCAATACAAATCCTTTAGGCTTTAAAATGAAAAGAAGGAGGGAAAAATTTTTTTCTTCTCTATTTTTTTATTCAAGGAAAAAACAAAATCTCAAAGTTTTGTCTATGATGAATACAACTGAACTTTATATAATTCTCTGTTTTCTCTTTTAACTTGTTCATATGCGTCCTCTCTGATGTTAAGACAAGTTGTCTTTCCCAAGTGCTTATAGAGTAATGGGAAGGAACTGCCCACATTGCCAGCTGGGGCCTCAGTGTCCCATCAAACTTCAAGGAAAAGGTCATTTCTTATTTTGGCTCTGCAAGCCTTTAAATACTATTTGTTCTACATTTGTGTCTGGCCTTACAATTTTCACTTAGAATTATTTCTTGGCAGGAGTGCAGCTCAGCAGTAGAGCACTTACCTAGTATATGTGCATCTCTGGGTTCAACCTGCATGCAAAAAACAATTTTTTGAAAGAAACTTCTGTTTGAATAGAGGGCTTAATTTATTTTTATTTTATGTATATACGTATGTATGTATGTGTGTCTTTCTGAGACAGAGTTTCACTATGCAATTCAGGGTGGCCTTCAACTCACTTTGTAGCCCTGGCTGGCCTCGAACTTGTGGTAATCTTCCTGCCTCAGTCTCCCAAGTTCTAGGATTGCAGGCATGCACCACCATGCCCAGCTTAAAAAAAAAATTAATGGAATATTAGCTATAAAAAAGGATGATCTTAGCCGGGCGTGGTGGCGCACGCCTTTAATTCCAGCACTCGGGAGGCTGAGGTAGGTGCAGCATTGTGAGTTCCAGGCCAGCTTGGGCTACAACGCGAGCGCAAGGCTGGCCTGAGCTACATAGTGCGACCCTGCCTCAAAAAACCAGGGCCGGGAGTTTGGCTCAGTGCCTTAAGCGCCTGCCTTGGGCGCGAGGTTGTGAATTCAATCCCCGGTGCTGCACAAAAAAAACAAAAAGTATGATCTTAAGGCTTTTATAGGTAAATGGAGGCAACTTGAGACTATACTTGTAAGTGAAATAAATCAGACTCAAGGTGGTAAATATCATATCGTCAGACTCAAGGTGGTAAATATCATATTGTCTCTCTAGTGTAAAAAATGAACAACAATTAAAAAAACTGAAAGCAATAAAATGCAAAATCCAAAATGTACAACAGATATTGTAACAAGGAAAGGGAAAGAAAATGCTCAAAATTAAAGAACAGCTGGGATAGGGGAAAGGAAAAATGGAAGAAAGGAAAAGATTACATGTCTGTGGATATACACATGTAACTGTATGTACGTATAAGTACGCAAGACGGATAACTATACTATTGATTCTCTGTTAATTCATCAGAAAGAATAGTTTGTGTTACTGTTCGATCACTTTTTATGCCTAGATCTCATAACTTGAACAGCTACTTCTAAGATAACAATATGTAATATATTGAAACTAGTATTGATTTCTTACTGTTTTTTCAATTCTGTATTACTTCTACTTTTTTTGTTTTGCTTCTTTAAAATAAAAAATAAAAATTTAAAAATTTAAAAAAAATTTTACAATGGTCTTATATCATATTAGCTCAAGCCAAGATACTCAGAAATGCTTTTCTAAACCAAAGGCATTTACTATTAAGCAAAGTTAGGAAAAGAAAACAGATCATTCTGGTATCAGTTCCATTTAGAAGACAATGCGAATATATGAAAGATTCAGAAAAATTTATGTATTCCAAATTTATAAATTGATGTTTCTTCCCCTCAAAGATTTCTTTGGTATGAAAAGTTACTTCCCGTATCATAATCATAAAATTGAGTGATATTTACTCCTATCATAACCATTCACATACTTCCTGTCATAAAAACTTAAACCTGGATGGAATATTAAATAAAACATGCAAAACATACAGGAAGAGAATATATAGAGATAGATTAAGGTCATATTCCAATCTAAGAAAGGGATGAATCACCTACCCTTCGGAAAATCAGTATTACGTTTTATCACTTTAGGTGACTAATTGTACTCATGGCCCATAGAATGAATTTTAAAGATAAAAAGGGTTTTCTTTCTCCTGAGCTCAGTCCATGGTTTTGTGGAAACTTTAAAAGTATCTCCCAGGGGTACTATCTGGATTGGGGTGCAAAACACTTTGTGGCCCAAAGTAAAAATTGTGAAGATTCAAGCACTTCAATGGGGTGGATGTGCACATTTTAAAAATGCATGTGTACATTTTTCTTTGATGCTTGCTACTTCTGAAACAAAATACGTTTTGAAATTGCTAGACTTCTCTGCATGTCGGTGTGAAAAGCAGAGCCAGTGTACACATCCAATGACAGAAGAAAACGTGTGAGAACAGATTTGTTTACAAAACAGGGCCCAGCAAAGTCTGTCTCTTAGTGCCACAGCAGGATCCATCCAACAAACACACACACAAACACACAGGAATGTGGGGAACAGCTCTTCCTTCTGACGAAGGTACCAGGGTGAGAGCAGCACACCACAGTGTATGAGTGTGGCTCAGGCTCGCAGGAAATGCCATAAACACCAGTTTAACACAGACATCCATACACTCATTTGCAGCACAGCAATTTAACTCTCCTTCAGCATTAGTCTCACAGTCACTACTTCAGAACTGTCCTCACCTTGAATTTTCCATCTTTGACATTTTTTATTTCAATAGAAATTCCCTTTAAGCTCATCAAGAAACAAGGAAACACACGAATCTAACTTATTTCCCTCCCCTTTATTAGCTGCGAAGTCATCAAATGAAGCTTTTGAGTTGGGAGTTGGAACCCCTTGAGCTCTGCCTTCACTGAGCCATGCTGGGCTGATCTGTCACCAATCTAGTTGGTACCTGTTAATGCCTACTGCCTCTGTCCTCTCCCTCCCATTCTTGTTTTCAGTAAGTACTTCAGATCTTTGTCACTTTGTTCTTGGACAAGTGTAAATAGTCCTCCCAATTGGTTCACTTTCCAGTGAGTGATCAATTATATGGTACACAGGAGGTGGTAGACAGATTGGGCTCCAGGCATGGCTCTGCCACACACCATGTGATGCATAAAAATCTACCTAATTTTCATGTGCCTCAATGTTTTCACCTAAAGAATGAAGACAGTGGCTGTCAAGTTGCATTAGCTAATGTGTATAGAGTCACCAACTATCATCTCATAAAATTGAACTTCCTTGTATCACTACTCAAGAACTTGCAGTGACTTTGCTATGTCTAGAGAATAAAATTTAAGATCTTCACTTTCTCATCTTTTATAAAGAATTTTGAAAAATAAAGATGAAAGCTCATATAATATGTAAGGCACCACCCAAAAGCAATAGTAACCCTAACAGACCCCATTGTTTTGAACTGCATGCCTCGTGTATTGCCCAGGGATTTTATATATATGGGCACTAGGCCTTGTGATCATGATACAAGCTTGGTGTTACATTACAGATCAAGAATCTGAGGTTCTGTGACTAACACTCAAGGTTATGTTACTGCAAAGTATTAGGAGTGATGTGTAAGTCTACGTGGGATGTATTATATAGCCCACCAAACCATACTGAATCCATTAAAGAGAACATAATATTTGGACCTCATTACTTGAGTAACTGTCTGAACTCCTATGATTACCAAGTTGCATGAGGAAACAAACATCATCATAATACAAAAGCACTGAGAATAAAATGGTCTTATAATGTTTGGTCCTCAATAACATCAGTATCTACTGCTGTTCATTTTCTTAGTTGGATAACATCACAGAATGCAATGCAAATACAACATAGTCTGCCTGTAATATAAAACTGCAGATTTTTATAAAGTTGATAAAAATTATACTGCACTATTTTTAAGACCCATTTGGGTCACACAGTCACTGACAAGATCAAAGGGAGTTTCAACAGTGAAGATTGAGGAAGAGAAAGTCAACAAAGGTGATTATCTGACAGGCAAACTTTTTAGAACTCCTACAAAAATCACCCTAGGATTTTGCCTTCAAAATTAACATTCATTCTTTGTTCTAAGAAGTAACACTATTGCATCAGGTCTCAAACTTCTGTTCTAGAGTATAACAAACTAGCTTTCAACATCCCTTTTTACTTTCTAAGACTCAGTCTCAATAAGAAAAGTTTTAGAAGAGATTTCAGTTTGATACATATTTTTGATTCAGTTCTAAGTCGATTCTCATAATCTAGTGGTAATTTTGTAATACTAGGTTATCTTCAGATACGTAGGTCCTCTTGAAGTGAAAGTAATAGAAAAAGGAGAGAAAGATACACAAATAGTCAACAAAGACT
>RJWM01003415.1:64224-113682 GCA_004363535.1 Dasyprocta punctata
AAAAAAAGGCCCCACTTTACCAATATCTTTTCTGACATAAAACCATGTATATACACAGTTGTGTATATATTAAATGGTTCTTTTTCTAAAAAAAAAAAAATCATCAATCAAAGAGGTTCAGAGAAATGCTATTTTGAAAAAGACTCAATGGGATTCATCATAAATGTAATAACCTCAAATGTATACTGCCCTAAGAGAACTTTGAAATACAAAGTGTGTTTGTTAAAATCTTGTTTTTTCGATGACAGTAATGTTCATTTCCAGGAATCTAATAAAATAAAGCTGACTCCCATGCCAGAAAGAAACCCAAGGAGCCATGGTCTTGAGAATCAGTCTTGGTCAAAGAGCTCTGAGGTAGTCACCATAAGTGATCAGAACACTATCAGTGAGCTTTTGGCCTTTTTGGCAATATTGCTGTTTGCTATAGGGATCAGAGCTTGTTCCTAAAGAGATAGCTCTATGATACTATGAGATAGCTCTCTCTGAAAAGCAGGTCACATGTTAACTCTGCATTACGAAATAGCGAGAGCTGAGATCTATACATTGTAGTTCTGATTTCTTCTCACATATGTGAAAAGTGCATACATGCCCCATAAGGAACGGTGTAAAATTAATATATAAACACTATAAAAACCTTTCTAGAATCAGAAATTTGAAACTAGGGCTTGGGGCGAGTGGAAGGAAGAGTGAGAAGAGATGGCATTCAGTACTTTAAATTTTTGACTACGATTACAAAAGGTTTTTTTTTTTTTTTGTTGTTAAACACAGTACTGGTTTTCCAAAAAGGGTTTTGTAGTGCTGACCCAAAGGCAGCACAATGATGTTGTTGAAGTGCCTTTTAATCAAGGCCCCTGATAATGATATTCTCCCCTTGCCGACCGAACAGAAGCTGAATATGCAAGCAGCTAGTATGAAGCCAGGCTGCGGTTCCATTCATACCCCAGAAGTGGAGGAGTGTGGGCTTGAGGTGCTCTGGGTGGAAGGCTTGTTTTGGAGACTATTCAGTGGATAGCATTGGGCTTCCTCCATTTAACCAGGTCACCCAGGCATGGAACGCACAGCTTTGCCAGATAGAGTGCGTTGTGGATAGCTGAGAAACAACAGCTTGTCCGGGTTACTGATGCGGACAGAGGCCGCAGTTTTCTTCTCTGCTTTGAATGGTAGCCTTGACGTCACAGCAGCTAGGAACCACTGAAGGAACAAATAACAAGGCACAAGCCAAAAGAGCCTCACTCTGTTGCAGTGGCAGGGCCATTTCAATCTACTTCTGATACCTTCTGCGGCTGCCGAGCGTCAGAGGGAGCAGGGACAAATGCCTAGAGAGTAAACATAAAGGCAGTCTCTGGGCTGATAAAACAGACCTTTGGCCAATCTCAATTGCCTTCAAAATCTTGGATCAATGACAGTTCCTGAATTAAACTTCTTTCTGACAGAGCAGACTTCCCAGGCAATGCTTGTTGTAGGGTTCTTGCTGACGACTCAGACACTGGCATTTTCTTGAAGGGCTAAACTTCCTGTACTTAAAAGCAGACTTAAGAGGGGCTGGCACATAAGCATCCTGAGAAATACAAGGAGCCCTCAAAAGCAGCCAATCTTTACAGGACTAGAATGGAAACATCATTTTAGAGATTTTGTATTTTAAGTCTAAGCAAGTAACCAGGTACATTAGCACCCAACTATAGGTTTCTAAATAAATGGGTGAAAAATGCTGGCTGCTGGCAGGCTCAACTCACCATTATCTACCGTGAGTTGTCTGTTAAGTCTTCAGAGCAGTTTGAAAAGCATGATCTTTCATATTCAACTTTACAATAAATTATAAATTACATTTAGCTACACAAGTGCCAGATCATTTATTTCTGTTGTAAATGCAATGTAAACTATAGACATCCTGGGCAACCTACAGACAGAACTTCAAAAGTACCACCAACGACCTTCATAAGATAGAAAACGGCTTTTTGTGTTCACACTATTTTCCCTAAATTCAAGCCCCTGTTTTGGGAGCACTAATAACTTCACGAAATCCAAACCTTTGGCTGAGCCCACGGCGCTCAGGGTCCTGTGGGACAATCCAAGCTGGAAAACCAGAAGTCATGAGGGACACAAACACACACCTGTTTGACCATACCACACGCATGTGCCTGAGGTGTGTGGACAGAGCAAATCATACGGGCAGGCAATGGAAATGCCTGCCCTAGACTTCTGTGCTGGTATCTGGATGAGACGCTCAGCAAAAGCAACAATACTTCTGAGACACTCAAGAGTCTTTTATCAGCTCTTTCTTGTTTCAACTAAATGAGTATTCCCAAAGCACCCTTTCTGAGGTCACTGTGTCAGTCTTGTTTCAGGGGATAACCTGCTATGAAGGTTCACACACTTTCAAAGATAAAAAAGGATAAAATTCTGATCTAAGACTCTCACTTAGCATAAGACCCGTCTGCCTCCTATTAGGTCCTGCCAACCCACATCCCCTACAGGTGTCTGAAGCCTGTTTTGGAATCTGGTCTTTGGACTCAAATAATCTTGCCTGTGTAGATAACAAACCCTGTCTTGTTCCTGCTGTCTAAAAAAACTCTCAAGTATATTTGGTGATTAAACAATGGAGAAAGTAAGCAAAATTAGATTTTTAACTAAAGGTTTTTTTTTTTAAATAGTGGTTATAATCTATAGGTACACTTATTCTAGTCCTATAGGACTTAAATTCAAAAGGCCAAAGTGCCGTTGCCCTCCCGTGTTTGTACTTTATAAGAGCTTTTTATAAGTTTAAGAACTACAATTAAATCTCCTCTAACCAGATTTACTGAACTTAAGTTTCCAAAGATTGAATGATGTGATTTCTCAAATCTTTGTGTTTTGATGGGAAGATTTTATTGTTCTAGGGCAAAAAAATAAGAGGAGGAGATATTTTTTCAATCTGTTTTTTGAAAAGAATTTTTTAATGCTAAAATTCCTGGCTGTAAACTGCGGTAAACAATCATTCATTCATTAAGAAGCAACTGCTAAAAAGGCGATATTTTAAAAAGAGGGAAAAAAATAAAACGATACGATTAAAATCCCACGCACGTCTTTACTCCGAGGCAAACGACGTGGCCATCTGGGTATTTGAAAGGTGCCAACCATCACTGGGATCTAGATTTAATTCATGCCATAAAGAAAGCACTTATTTAATTTGTCTACAAAAGACCTAGAACCCCATGGAAATAATGGTAGCAAAATGAACTGTTAACATCAAGATGAGAGACTTATTTTAAAATTATTTAAATGTGATCAATCATAAATGCAAACAAACTTTAATGCTCTAGTGTTCTAACCCTAGTAAGAAAAAGTATAAAGATCTTTTTTTTTTTAAAGCTTCAGTAAGTTTCCACTCTAATCTTCTCATTTAGAAGTCTGAAAATTAGCTGGTTTGCCAAGCATGATGGTGCACGCCCATAATTCCAGTACTCAGGAGATACTAAGGCAGGAGGTTCTCCACGAGTTTGAGGCCAGCCTGGGCTATGCAGTGAGTTCAAGATCAGCCTGATTATAATGAAGCTCGACAAACAAAGAAACAAACAAACACAAGCAACCAACCAAGCATCCAGTAGTTGGTTTAAAAGTCCTAGCTGCTTTTAGTCAAAAGGACCAAAAGAAAAGAAAACAAGATTTATTGTCTGGAGACCCAATGACAGATCCTGGGAATTTAGACACTGAACATATCTGACACTAAGGTACTGTTTTTGCTTGCTTTACTGCAGGACTGGAAAGAACCTGAGTTCCACAGGTATCTTTCCAAGTGACAGGAAATAGGAAATGCACTGTACCAAGCCACTTCCTGCACTCATGCACAAGTATCCACATTCAGAGGCTAATCCTCAGCAGGCTGGCCTGTGCCAGGGTTCATCAGCAGGGCAGGGGTGCAGCTTTCCTTACATCACAGCTCTCTTGTGACTGAGTCTTGCAAGAACAGTAGGTCAAACCCATGTTTGCAGTCTCAAGGGACTTCTTTAGGCATAAAGTGTTATTGTACACACCACATAAGTGAGCTACCTTCTCTAATTCCTCTTCTGAAAAGGTAGAGAATAATTACTTCCTACCTGTTACCCATGTGTAAGAAAGAAAAAAATAAGTTCTCTCCTTCAGTTTATAATATGCAACCGAAATTATCAACCAATCTTGTAAGACATACCTGAGAAATTAGTTTTCAGAAACTGTCACTTGAGTGTGTCAGGAAAAACTACACCGTTCTTACTTTCCTACCTTTTATCTATTTGAAAAAATAACACCCCCTTATACTGATTTCCAAGGGTTACACTGTACTAGACAGCTTTAGCAAACCAAATGTTTATGCTTATAAAGTTGCCCTCTGGTAGGTTACAAAGAGAAGAGTGGCCACTGTCCTGACCTGCTGAGTGTGCATGCAGTGTTACCCACATTAGGAGTGGGTGAGCCACTGCATACTGACATGTGGGCGTCTCTGTTCCGTGTGTGCCCCCGATCTGGTCTGAAAACTTCATGAAGGCAGGATTAACACCAGTGATATTTTTGTAGGAACACTGTGGACCACTGTAGGAGGGAAAGGGAAGAGAAAGGAAGGAAGGGAAAAGTAAGTCCCAACAGATGATGCAGTGTTGGGGCAACATACCTAGAAACAGTTACTAACAAAATGACCTGTGGGACTGGCTCATTGTGTGTGGGGGGTTTGCTCAATACTCACCCTGTCTAGGCAGTGTAACATAACTGTCTCCCACCTGTGGCTGCCCTGGGGATTGTAAGAATCAACACAAAGATTGCATGCTTTGGAGAATCCTAATGTTGTATGTCCTGTGGCATAAGCCTGCCTCGGTCAAATACATTCAAGCCCTAGCAGGCCAATCTTAGAAATTCAGCTTCATTTTGCTGAAATCATTCTCTTAGTTGTGTTTCTCCATCAATGTATCAGAATGTATTATTAGCTGAGGGACCAGTCTGTCTAGCAGTCCTCCAATGACAAGAGTAATAAATTATTCCCTGTATTATCTGTCTTCAAGCAGTTCATAATTCACATTTTCTTTTCCCTTCTCCTGACTGATGTGGCTTCTCCAGAGACACAGGAAGCAAACTGCAGAAAGGCAAGGAGGGACCCATTCAAATGGCTGGGCTAACTTGCCTGGTCTTGACCTGAATCACCACAGTGTCACAGAAATGTCACTTTCCCTATCTCAGCCTCCCAGCAGCTATGACCAGCTGGCACTGTGCATTACAGCTTCATCTGTGTGCTTTCCAGGTCCAGCTGCAGCCTTGTGGCCACACCAGAGGACTTAACCCCTTCTGCATGCCCCAGTGGGAGACAGAATCAAAGGCCAGTGGTCCATGATCTAATCCTAGCGCTTGTGTGAGTTTGTCAAAGGTCCTCAGAGAAAATCATGTTTTCCCTGGTTGGGATTTGGCTTCCTTACTTTTCAAAGTAATTCTTTCACATTTATTGCAGGAAAATTAAACACGTTCAAATTTCTGCCAGATCCCCTGAAGATATACGGTTTATTAACATGCAGCAATGTAATATTTGAAAAGCAGGAGACGTGGACTCTAGTCCCTGGCCACTACTAACCCAATGGGTGGTGGCCGCTAAAGAACTTAAGCAGATGACATTTTAACCAATCAAGGAGCAGATGCATGGCAGATAGGCTGTGCCCTGCAAGAGTAGAGGCTGGGGTCAGGGGCGAAACTAGGCACTAGGTCTGTGCAGACAAAGCCCTCTGCAGGCCTATGGCTGAGGTAGGGGGAGGACATTTTGTAGCTGAGTTCAAGGTAGACATGCTGAAATGTGTCCTTAAAATGTCTGAACACTTAAAGCTGTTAGGAGCTCAGAGAAGCCTGTCATTTTAAGAAAAGCTTCTTAAAATGCTGCCAAGGAGCCCAGAACTCAGTTTTCGGAAGCTGACACTACAGATTCGAATCCTGTTTTACCCTTCATGTGCTGTGGCTTCCTCACTTTTAAAGCATGAATAAATAGGACTGCACCCACTTCTGGCTGAACATTTCCTATTAGCTAAAAGCTAACTGGTTACTATAATGAAATGTAGTAATTATGTATGTAATGTGTTTCAGTTGACAAAGCAAATTTGACTATATAGTTTCATTTGGATCTCATAAAACTCCAGGAGACAGGTGCTAATCCCAATACCTAACCTCTACATCACCCTTCAGAGCTTGTCAAACAATTTTCTCCGTGTTTCTGGCCGCTCCTAGCTGTTTGCTCTTTTCTTCCCTTGCATGTCATACTTCAATCAAGTGTGACAAAGATTTCAAAATCAACTAACCAGACAGTCAAGAGATAAAAAAAAAATCACTGTTAACATAAAAATTTCAATTGGCATAGTAAGTAGTATTCTAGAAACAGCTGGCAAGAGATTACTTTAGATGCCACCTATGTGCTGATTATTCCCACCCTGACATCTCCCTGAATCAGGCCTGAGAACCCATCTGCCTATTCAATCTTTCCCTGGGTCTTTCAGATCCCTCAAACTCACCACTCTAAAGCCTAACACCTTGTTTTTCTTTCTTCTCATAAACAAGATAGTAGCTACACTGTGACATACTCACATACCACAATATTATGCAAGGAAGATGAAGGAATTATAGCAATATCTAACAACACAGATGAATTTTATGGATGAAAAACTCAAGCTGCAAAGAGCCCACAGACAGTGTGATACCATTTTTATTATGTGTTCGAAAATACCTTTAGCAATGCACATTTATGTAATAAAGTATACATTTGTTTTTAAAAATCAAAAGATCAGTAAAAATTTCAGCAGCAGGAGAATGACATGGATGAGATGCACAGAGCAATCCCAAGTATTTCTGAATTACTAATTCTTAAATTGATTAGCAATTCACATTTTAAAATTGCACTTCAGAGTCTACTGGTAAATTACATACAGTCAAAAACAAAAAGAAATGCCATCCACAAAAATCGTTTTGAAAATAATTTGTATTTCAGATCAATCTGAACAATGAAGGTAAGTAAATCTTACTAAAAATATGAAGAATTAATTTAGGTTGATAAAGTTGTTATCAGAATATCATTATTTTAGCAAGGATGAAATTATCTGTCTATCTATCTCAAATGCCAAGGGGAAAATGACCAGGTTTACATACCAGCATAAATGTGTTTCCTGAGACTTCCTCCCCTCCCCCTCCCCCCTCCCCTCCCCTCCCCCCTCCTCTCCTCTCCTTTCCTTTCCTTTTCTTTCCCACTTCCTCTCTGATGACTTTTTTCTATACAAAGGTAGTACAGGAAACTACTTCCTTTTTTCCTAGTACTGGGAATTGAACCCTCTCACAAAGCTATATTCCATGCCCTTTTTATTTTTTATTTTGAGACAAAATCTCACCAAGTTCCTAAGTTGGCTGGCTGAGTTTGAACTCATGATTTGCCTCAGCCTCTCAGACTGCTGGGATTACAGGCATATGCGTTACTTTTGCTCAGGATTTCTTTCTTAAAAGCAAAGTGCACTGAGGACATTTCTTACATTAACTGAAGAGGGTGATGGTGACCATTTAGGATAACAGTCCTCCTCCCCTCCAGTGGCTGAGGCTATGCAGAAGCAACTCAGAGGCCCAGTGCTCTATTAAAAAGGCCAGTAAGTTTATCTTTTTTTTCCTTCAGCACTGACAGCAGCTTGTTGTAGCCAGACTCCATATGTTTTCTTCCTTCTAGAACATTTCAACTTCATTAAAATGAACAATATTCAAGGTGATTTCAAAAGGTAGTAACCAAGCTCCAAACAACACTAGGCATGATGTGCCTTGTTTATTTACCTGCCTGAACAGAAAACAAAAAGAGACCTGTATACTTGTTGCCTTTTTTTTTTTTTTTTTTTTTTTTTTTTTTGCGGCACCAGGGATTGAACTCACAACCTCGCGCCTGCCAGGGCAGGTGCTTAAGGCACTGAGCCAAACTCCTGGCCCTGGTTTTTTGAGGCAGGGTCGCGCTATGTAGCTCAGGCTGGACTTACGCTCGCACTGTAGCCCAAGCCGGCCTCGAACTCACAACGCTCCTCCTACCTCAGCCTCCCGAGTGCTGGGATTAAAGGCGTGCGCCACCACGCCCGGCTCTTCTTGCCTTTTTTAAATGTAGGAATTGAATCTATTTGAATGGCCAGGGAGGAGAAGGCAGATTGATTTAAATTTGGCATGTGATTTAGGGGAACAAATGTCTTTATAGCTGGTCCTAAATATTATGGTAACTTGGACTGAGCCTTCAACGGAGAAGTTGCCACATGTTACAACAGAAGCCAACTGGGTTGGCAAAGCAGGAATGCGAGAATTACAGTTAGAGCAACTTCAATCCTCCATCATCGCAGGCGTGCAGGGAGACGCAGGCCTCCTTGTACTCAGTTGACCAAATCAAGGACTGCCCTTCCAAACCAGGCTTCACCGTGTTTGGAAGAACACAAAATGCCGAAGCATTTCCAACAAGTTCTCGAGGAGAACTTTTTCTTTTTCCTTACTTAAAAAAAAAAAGAATTTAAACATTCAACATTCACAGTAAGATTTAAAGAAGAGGAGTGCCAGTGAGCATTCTGGTTTGGGGAGGTTGAAAGGGTGTATTTTTCAAATGTATTCATGTTATAGCTCCAAGAAGATCTGGAGCATTCTGCTTTGCTGTTTGTGCCACTGCCTGCCAGCTAAGCATTTGCAAATTACATTTCTCCCTGTATCTGTCTCGGTATTTTGACTGGATGTTCCCAAACATAAATGGCCCTACCATGAAGCTTTTCAAAGCCACACAAAAGTGACTGTATGATACAGAGCAGGCTATTAATGAGTTTTTACTGCAAGTTTTTGGAAGGTTTTCATCGGGACATAAATTCTAAAGTGCTTTACTCTGGTAGTAATAGAGTTTCTAGTTATATAGTTGGCTTGTCTGTTTTTATTTTTGTTTTTAGGGGAAAGAAATTATAAAAGGCAACGTATATTTTAATTTCCAAAGCAAGTATGAGTATGTACACAAACCCACATACTCATGTATTTAATGAAACATACATGCCCAAGAGCTATTCTTCTAGACTACACCATCTTTTTTAGAGGAAAAATTCACATCGTTTAACTTTAGCTCCTGCAGAAACCATTGCCATGCATAATTAAAAATAAGAACATAAGGCAGATGGAAGTTAAGTACTACATGCTGCCTAATTCTGATTTACTTTTTTTGGTCAACATTTAGTCACAATTTATCATTTCTAAGAGGAAAAATAAGCTTATATAATGGTACTAAATACAGTATCATTGGTTTTCAGTTATGAGAAGCAAAGGAAACGAACTTTGAGGGGAAAATGGTATAAAATATAAGTATATAGTTTCAGTTTAAAGTAGTTTTTATGTACTGTTATGTATTTAGTTTAAAAAGCAAGGAGATGTGTTTATGAAATAGTGACAAACTAAAACAGAGGACACAGAGACAAAGACACAGAGACAGAGACAGGCAGTGGGAGAATTTTGGAAAGATAGAAACAGCACAAAACTTTAGGCATGTTTTCCAAATATATATAGTGATGATTCATTAAAAGCACCAGTATAACTTAGATATGGATGGCACAGTGCACAAGCTATACAAGGTGAGTCCTGAGAGTGGATGATGGATGTAGGTAACATCATCTAGACTTCTCTGGAGAGACAGAGGTGGTGACAGAGTTCAGGCAGGTGTGTTCATCTTAAAGCACAGATAAGAAAAACATCCTTAACCTGCAGCTTGAGGGCTAAAATTCCAGGAGTGCATGACACCTCACAGGTCTACGATTCCTCTCCAGATCTGTAACAAATTATACAGGAGGGACATGGCACTCCAATGCACAGAGAACACAATGAGTCCCTTAGTCATTCAATATATATGCACAGAGCACCTACTATATGGCAGGGACTGCACTTGGTAGAAGCTGAAGTATGGAGGTGAAAAGAACAGTTGCTTGCATGGATTCTACATACAGTTCAGGAAGGAAGAGCAGTAGGTGCCTAGGAGGTGCTGGGACAGGCACAGCAGAGCACCCAGAGCACTGTTTTGGAATCATCCTGATGAGATATGAATCCTTGTTCTGCTACTGACCTAGGGAATGTTATTTGATTCTCAATCATTCCTTTCTTAAAATGGGATGATAAGGCCACTTTCTTTGGGCTGACAAGAAGTCTTCAAGAGATCATGTTTATAAAACACTTAAAATTGTACTTGACACGCAACAAACCCAATACACGCCAGTTACGATGATCATCCTCTCAGAGAACAAACGCACCAAGGAACATACACAAAGAAGTTAGTCTTCTTCCCCAAAAAGCTGGACAAGGAGCCAACCCACTGCTTTATCACATTCCTGTATGACCTTGGGCAAATCAGACGGCCACCAGCATACTAAGTCAGTACAAATACGCACACACACACACACACAAACACACACCCCGAAGCCAATAATATTGCTATAGTAGGAGTATTTTCTGTTTTCCAAGGAGCTAGGAAGTGTCAGAGAGCTTCCTGAAAAACACCTTAGATGCATTTTCTCTTTTTACCTATACCCTACCAACCACGCTATTACCTCAACAAATGCTCTGGAGAATGGTCCCAAAGGAAGAGGTGAAGAAATGTTCAGGACATAGTAAGCTGAGAAACCACAGAGTTAAGTGATTATAAGCACAACTTGGATCCCCAGCCCTGCTCCATCACTCATTAGTCAACCTGTATTAGCGGCTGTGGAATAATTTACATTTCTGAATCTTCCTATCTGTATTAGTCAAGGTTCTCCAGAATAAACCAACTGAGTGTATGTGTGTGTGTGGGGGGGGGGGAGATAATCAGACTTGTAATAATGCATTTACGGGAACCGGTGAGTCTGAAATCTACAGGGATGCCAGTGACTATGGGAATAGTTGGTTATCGCAATCTTGTGTCTGGAGGCAAAATTTCTTCTTCCCTGAGGACTTTAGCTTTATTTCTCTTATGGCTTTCAACTGACTGGCCCACATACATTAGAGAAGCTAATCTACTTTACTCAAAGTCTATTAATTTGCTTTAATGTTATTCTCATTTAAAAAAAAAGTACACAGGGTCATGTAGCCTGTTCTTTGACCAACTATCTGGGTGGCGTGGCCCAGGCAAGTTCACATAAAATTTGCCATCACACTGTTCTTTCAAAAGCAGGAGTGCTCAGATTTTTATAAATGAAGCACATTTTTATAAATGAAGCATTCATTTTATAAATGAAGCACAGAAAGGGTAAATAATTAGTCAAAGGACACACAGTTGAGAATTCTAGAAGACTACCAATGAAATAGAAAATATGAAGACTCATAATGAGACGCTACAGCAGACTCACAATGTGCAAGCTACCATCTGCAATCTAAACCTTCCTGCAGTGTACGTTACACTAGTTATTGCCCCTCCTTAGGATTTTGATCCACTCCTTTATTTCTCGCATGCCTCTTCCAGCTCCATCACTGCAAAGGAACTGCTCTCTGTAAGGCACTAAAGCTACTACCCACCATACCCAGGCCATGGTGCCTGAGTCTTTCTCAACAGGATGCTGCCTAGCACTTCCTCCTTCTGCCCCCACACTCTGCAGCCTCCAGGACTCTGAGCTTCCCTGTTCTTTTATCTTTTTCCTCTAAGAGCAACTCCCTGATCTCTGTGCACCTCTTAAGTCTTCTCAGAGGTTCAGCCCTCCATTTCGTTTGCCGTCTCCCTGGTTTCCTGGCCCTTTACACTCTTCTCCAGTGCTGCGCACACTGTCCTGGAAAGTACCTATCCTACGCACAGCTCGCAGGTCAGGGGCTAGCCCCATACTCCTTCTTTGTCCCTAGTTCTGCCAACAATCTCTGTGACTTCAGCCTCCAGATAGATGACAGCCTCTGAGCTTCCTAACACCTCACTTCCAAGAACCAGCCTCTTCCCTGTTTCCCACCACTCTAATGACTTTATGCCCTTGTTGTGTGAACTGTGTCGCTTTCACAGTAATGAATAATGATGCTCTCTCCCGGACCACACCTGATTCTTTAGCTTCCTTTACCCATTCCCTCAGATCCCAGCTCTCTCATCCAAGCATGTGTGTAATGAAGCCTAATATCCTAGACCCCAAATCTCATCCTCCCACCATGTCCCCTAATTAAGTACCAACGACAGCTCAGCTGTCTGAATTGCAGTGCATGGTTCCATTTAGTGTTCTCTCCCTCACCTTCCATATCCAACAAATCCCCCAGTTCCAACACACCTGCCATATTTAGTATCAACCAGAGCCCCCCTCCGTCCAGATCTCCACCCTCTATCCCAGACTCCTCACTCCAACAGTCTCCTACCCATGCTTCCTGCTCTCAGAACTTGATTCCCTGTTCTCTAGCAGGCAGGATGATCCTCCCAAAATATGGGTCTGATCATGTCACCCAGTGCTCAACATGCACCAAAACTTCCTTATAACTGGATGACTGAATTTCCTAACAAAGCCTCTGGGGTTTTTCTTATTGTAGCTCCTACTTTCTCTGGCCGTATCTTCTTACTACTGTTCCCTCCATACTGGTCAGACATAATTTTCAGTGCTTGAGATGTTCTGTGATCCTCTCTTGCCTTTGGATCTTAGCACATTCTATCTCCCCTGCCTGGAATATGTATCAGTTTCTTATTTATTTATTTATTTGGTGGTATGGGAAACCGGGGGCTCAAGCAAACACTCTACCATGGAGCTACATCCCCAGCCCTTCTTTGTTTTCAAAAATTTAAGACAGTCTTCCTAAATTGCCTAGGTTATCCTCAAACTTATGATCCTCCTGCTTCAGTTTCCTTGGTAGCTAGGAGTATAAGTGTGGGCCAATATGTCTAGCCTTTTTCTTATTTTTTAACTCAGCTCTCATTATCTGAATGTAATGTTAACTATTACAACTGACACAAAGAGGTTTCCTGACCTCTGCCAGGGTTAGGTTCCCCCGGCGGGTGTTCCTACAGCCAAGCTGCATTACATTCATGCCACAATACTGAGTCTTTCTCACCAGCCTGCACACTATTAAAGATACACCTCTGCTGTTTACCACTGTACAGTATTCTCACTGTCAAGCAATGTCAATCACTAAGGATAATCAATAAGTATCTGCTGAATAAGTGAACACAAAGATACTCCTTACACCCCATCATTAATCCTTGTAACTTCGCTCTCAGATTCCCTTCCATGTCTCCAGCCTGCTGATGGACACCTACCCAGATGCGAGAGTCCCACCAGCAGCAGACTGAGTCTAAGCAGAATGAGCGCAGCTCATCTACTTTCTTCACAGCTGAGTTAAATAAAGGAGATTCACTATGAGGACAAGGATGCCTGCATTCAAAGTCTTATTCTAAATCCTATCAGCCATGCAAGTTTAGACCAACTACTAACTTTTTCTGAGTTTTAGTTTTCTCATCTCAGAAATAAGGACAAAGATACTATCTGCATAGAATACGGAAAAGATTAAGGTGCAACCTACCAGAGCCCTGCCAGATGGCATAGGAATAAGTGGCACCTGGTCCCTGAATCCCAGAGCAACTTCTGCTTCATTTTCCTTCCCACAAGCCAACACCTATCATCCAGGCACTTCCCACTTCCTACCTCTGGAATCTGTCTAGCTTCCCCATTCCAATGGTGCCCCCTCACTCAAAACCTCTGTCTTGTTCCTGGACTATGACAATGGATCTAAGGGTTTTCTGAGCACTGGGTATTTCACCACAAGTCACCCTCCACTGACATCAGAGATGGATTGCTCTGGGAGAGAGCCCACAACCATTCTCTTGACCAAAATCTTCAACTACTCCCCAGTGACTTAGGGTTCAGTCGTATGACATTTAAGACCCTTTCCTGGACTCACCTCCATGGACTTCTGTCACGTGATCTCATTAGTCATTTTTATACACACTATTGCCCACTTTATACAATGATACTTCCCATCCCCACCAATGCTTCTGCTCAGGTTTCCTTGGGTGAGGACAAGCTCCCTCCAATACCTCAAATCCAGCATCACCCTTCTTTTAGCATCTGTTTCAATTGCTCTTTTATCCATGAAGTATTTCTTGGTTCCCTTCCACAGATTAGTGCTCTACAAACTTTTGGCATGGTTTATTTAACCATCTCTCTACTTCTCATGCATTTACCTCTCTCTTCCTTTATTCCTATTTTACCTATGCACAGGACCTTAGTTCAAGCTCTTCAAGGACAGCAGCAGCCCCTGGCCCACACGCTAACACTCAGTGAAAGTATGAAATAGTGGCTTCCTATATACACCTCCAGGGTCCTGCAGAGGAGTGACATCATTCTGTGTCTGTGATCCATCATTTTAGTCTTCTAATAGCTCCTAGAACAGTGCCCAGCACTGAGCAACACTCCACAAATAGCTCCTTAGTGAAATCACCCACTAGCGACATTCACTACTGGCTGTAGAAGAGAAATCCTGTCCCTATGGAATGTAACATGAAGCCTTCTACCTCCCACAGTCAGAGATGTGAGACATCTCAGATTCACTGTCTTCTACAAGTGACACAACTACTGTTAGCAACAAACATCATATGCAATGCTTTGGTGTTTTAGGGTATCACAAGAACCCAATTTGAACAGTAAAAAATGAATTATGCTTCAAAATAGTGTCCTCTGAAGAACAGAAAGTTATTCTATTGATGTCCAAAACCTTGTACAATATCATCTTTTGTCTGGCTATCATTTAGGGGGCAGGAGCTTATTACAAAATGAGAATCTTTTAACTGACTCTAAACTATAGAATTTCAGAAATAAACTTTTGTCTCTTTAGCCTTAAAATACAATTCTTTTTCCGAAGTTTTCATTTCCAAAATTTTATTATGTAGGTTACTTTATAAATCATGTACATGATTCTTCATTTTTCCACCAAATCTCTATCTTAAAATGGGCTCCAGCTACGCCACATGTACCTCTGCTGTAGGACCTGTCAGTCTGTAGTACTACCTCCTTATGTGTCATTTCTCCAATTAAACAATGTCTTTCTGGACTGCCATGTCTGTGGCGGCTCACTTTCAAACCTAAAGTGTTTACTTTTGGAATGAAGTGACCGCCCATTAAATGCTAACACAAATCACAACTGTGGTACATTATGTACCCTATTCATCAGAGGTAAACTACTGACTTCTTCCTGTCCTCAGAGGACACAGAATTCCTCCACTGTAGACAGGAAAAGAAGATGGAAGACTCTTAAGGAATGGCAGACAGGAAGTTCTCAATGTGTCCCTGGCAGAGGTGGCATCATATTGGTAAAGTTAAAATTCTTTCCGCTAATATTCACCATCACGTCTAATGTCTCTTGCTATGTGAGTTAAAGTATTAATCACATTATTTTAGAATCACACTTGATAGACATGCTTCATTATTTAGTCTGCTTGAAATAAATACCAAAGGGAAAAACTGAATTAAATTACATTTTTAAAAGGATAGGTAAGTATCTAGTTGAATATATAAAATTATTCCATGAAAAAGCCAAGAAAACCTGCCTGCTCAGCACTGTATTTTTCAATTACATCTATTACAGAGGACCCACTTTTAGCTTCTGACTACTCAAACTTGATGCCAGGGTCTTTAAAAACCTATATTCATCTTCCCAAGACTCAACAACATAAGCACATCTTCATTTCCAAGAAAGTTCATTACAAGTTGGTGACAGATTTGAAAAAAGAGCTGTAAATGAAATTACAGATACGACTCTCACATTTGAGCTTTCCACACATACTGTAATAGGTTTAAGAAATACTACATTTCCATGTCACAAGGACAGTTCTAAAATTCAGTACATTCTAGAAAGTTCACCCCCACCCAAGAAGCTAAACATAATTTGTAAAGACTAATCTTTCTAAATAACTGTTAATATTTTGCTGAAGTATAAAAAAATGGAAAACAGAAGGAAGATTTTACAATTTTTCAGTTCCAATAAAGTTTATGAAACAAAGAAAAAGCTGGGGATGGTGGTGCATACCTGTAATCCCAGCACTCTGAGGTGGCTGGGGCAGGAGATCAAAAATTTGAGCTCAGCTTGGGCAATTTAGTGACTTAGGAAGATCTTGTCTCAAAATAAAAACAAAAGGTGGGGAGAAGAAGGGAAGGGGAGGGGGAGGATGGAGGGGAGAAGAAAATCTCAAAGTACTATTTCATCTTCTCTTAATACTTCTAAATACAACACATTTCTTCCACTGAGAAAAGAAACTGAGGTAAAAATCTCACTTATTTTGTTAAGAATACTCTACATTTCAAAGCAATTAAGCTATCACTCCAAACTACACTCTCTTGTAACACATTCTCATGAGAAAGGTGCTAAACAGCTTATTGCTTAATGGAAGGATAAACAATATCAATTATCCCAGTGATTGGCCCAAGAAGCTGCAGTAGACCACTGGGCAAATCGGACATCTGCTCACATCGTGGACCATGTTTCCCCGAGATGAGACGCATGCATTGTAACTAACAGGTGTCCTTGATTTTGATAGTATTCCTGTATATCCACATCCCTTGTACATAAGCCACATGCTGCCATCTTCTGATTATGCTCAGTGGAAAGTAAACATTTTTTCATGAAAAAGTAGAAACAAAAAAAGCAAAACTCCCTATTTTTCCTACGCAGAGTGCTCTTGGTAACAAAAGGGGCAAAGACAGCAACACAGAGATTACAATACTCTCAGACATAATTCAAGTGGAATTCTAAATGGATAAATGCATGTTATAAACTTTTTTTCCAAGTGCCATGCATGCTTATGTTACTATTCATTCTGAGACAGACAGATCATCAATGACCTTCTGGGTCACTGATTAGGGAGAAAGCTGAATAATAAAAAAAGAGTGGGAGAAACATAAAGGGGGGGCAGTTTGCTTCCTTCCACCCCAGACCCCCTACTGCCCTGAATGAAAGAAGACAGATGGCAGCCACCTTCCCCTTTAATTAGGAGGGGCGGCTCACAAGGGAACAGTCCTGCTTGCTTGGCACCATCTTTAACAAGACCGTTTCGATGGTAATGCTCTCTGCTCACTCACCCTTGTTTTGAACTGCTCATGATCTTTAATTTACAAACTTAATCTCTGCAAATCTAACAGTGTAAAAAAATCATAGCTCCAACCGTATTACTATAAGGAAGACAGTTAAAGATGTTTAGTGAATTAGTAATTCTCAGACACGCATGTGAGGACCCCGCAATGTTTCAAACGAAATAACAGTCACCCCAACTAAGTTCTATTGCTACTACTTTGAGATGAATTTCATCTCTGTGACACAGATGCTCTTACTTAAACCCACACAGCATTCTACACTAGAGCCAAAAGAAAACTCCTGCTTCTGCTTTCCAATTCCACTCTACCATTGTGCTGCCTCTCTTTTTGCAGTGTTATTACTCAAGCTGAAAATATCAACAACAGTAAATGGCAAAGTCAGTCCATTTTATAAAGAAAGATAATTACAAATCACAAAACGCTCCACATTTCTATTTGTTGTCCATTTTCAAAACCAAGGGACTTTGTATTAAAAATTAACCAAGGCATATAACATCTCTGGAGATAGGATCAACATAAAAAACAAACATACAGGACCGACCACAGGGGCCAAGTATCAGATTTAGGCTGGTGTAACAGAATCTTCTGCATAACTGATGAAGTCTCTTACTTAGGTTCTGAAGGTAAATGAACACATTTTCCATAAATCTACAAGGCACAAGACTTTCTAATGTGAAGAAAAACCTCAGCGTCTACTGGTAAGATTAGGTCTCTACATGTTTTATCCTATCTTTATATTAAACTCTCGGCAAAATCACTAAATAATGTATTTCCCTCAGTTCCTTTCATTCCCTGGCAGGTTTTCAAGTTATAGCCTCCTGTCCATGACCTTTTGCCACCTGCTTCCTGTACAGTTCTCACTTGAGGACCCTTTGTCTTCACACTAGCCCTGGGGACACGCACCTTTCCTGTGTCCAAATGGAAATCAGGACAGTGAACTGGGGTTGTTTTACTAGAGACTGCCTAGCCACATTACATAAAAAGCCTCGTCTGAGTTATTGTTATTTAGCTAACAGCAAAAAAGAACTCTTCCTATCTCTAAAGAACTCAGCACACTTCTGTGTGTGTGTGTGTGTGTATGCGTGTGCGCGTGGAGAGAGGGAAAGGGTTAGAGGGGCAATTCGTTACTTAACAAACTCCATCACCCACTTCTCAGTGAAGGGGGGTGGTTCGGAAGTTGGCATTTGTCACATACTGAATATCTACCTATGATCGCAAGAAAAAACATGTAGGAGAGACTGAGTAACAAAGAAACAAACAAAACTTACTTTGTTTTCCAGCACTGTGAGCAGGTTGGGCATGAGTCGAGATGACAGCAATTCTTTCTTCAAGGCCCTGCTTTCACTTTAAAAGCCGTGTGTGCTCCTGCCCAGGTCTGCTGTGGAACTCCACAGCGCCTGCGCTGCCCAAGATGCCCCAAGTTCACAGTTCAGAGACACTTCTGAGGACCAGGAATCCCCAGGGCAGACCAAGGCGACCTCAGGGCGCCACGTGGCACCACTGCTGTTGTTACCACACACACACTCTCCCAAGACACCCACTTGTTACCTCAGGAACCTTGCAGGCAGCAGATAACTGCTCCCTCAAACTGCCAGAGACTCAAGCCTCTGGCATTCTCAGGTTCAAGGTTGGAAAACGCATTAAGACAAGCCACGTAGTCAGCAACATTCTGGGCCATTAACTGTCTTGTACTGCCTGTCCAATAAGAACCAAAGATACAAAACCCAAAGGAGCATTTTACTACTAGTTGTGATTGCTATGTGCCATTCCTTTGAAAGGACTGAGTCCTATCTTGCCCTCTAAAAGTGCATTTGGCAGTATTAGGTCATAAGTATTTTTATTTCCTCTATAAAAAAATACAGGAAAAAAATCCAAATATAATTCTGCTTAAAAATGTAATGATTACTAAATCTCATCCGGCTAATTTTTTTTTTTAAATCTGAAAGAAAAAAAAAAGAACACCACACATATAAATGGGAAATCTGTTTTGAAAAATTACTTCATCCATGTACTGTCCAGCTCATAAAAACAAATCTTCTTCCAGCAAAACGGGACACTTTGACCTTGTTTACTGCAGTGTTTTGAAACCGCTGTCTCGTAACTCCTGACATCACTAGCTGCGCATTAGCACCTTTACTGCTGTTGGCTGCACATGCTGCTACCCCGACTCCTTCCATCGCCCATGGGTGAACAAATATCCTGCCGAACGGCAGCGACAGTGGCATTTGCATTAAGTCTACAAAACTCACAGACACTTTTTAAAGTGTCGCTTTGCGCTTCACATTTTTAAGGAAAACAAAAGCATCATGCATCTAATATTTTTTAAGTCTTAGCATTCTCAGACCTAATCCGGCCGTTGTTCCTTTGGACCCTTCTCCTACCCGAGACATGGCTTCCTTGTTCACCATTTGCCACTTTAGCAACAATTCCTGCCACACAGCTCTCCTCACAGAAGAGCACGACCTACTTTCAACCCATAAAGACTTCCTACGAACCTAAGAGGAGAATTTATTACTAGTTTTAGAGTTTCAGAAAGTATTACATTAAGTTTGGTAATGCCAAATTTATTATTTTTTTTCCTTTTATGGAACATGCTTTTGGTGCTACACGAGTACTGTATTTTTAAAGAAGTAAATTCTTCTCCTGTAAGTCTGACACATTTCTCTTTCGTCTTCCCCAATTCTTAATCTAAATACATTAAAATCACAGTAAAGGATAGGTATAACAATGGATACCAAGCCACAGTTACATCTGTAATCTTCCGAAACTCACCTCTTTAAACAAAACTAAACCTTGGTCCTAAAATGATAGTGAGGTTTTACAGAATAATTAGAAACCCTCATTTAATCTATCCTATGCCAATTAATAATAATCTTGTTTGCTTACTAAAACCACTTATAAAACATCAAGTCCTTGAACCACAGACATCAAGATAAAAGAGCATGAAATACATATTGGAGCAATTTACAGTTTTTGCTTGTCATGAATGAGCGTAAACAAAAATATCCAGGGTTAATAAAACTGTGTTGGGACACAGAACTACTAAAAAGACCCCCCAAACATCATGCTGTTACTATGACAACTTCAAAACTGCTTTGAGAAAATGTGATGAACTATAAGATATGTGATAAAACTAGTGTCATCCTGCCTGTTGGAAATTACTTTCACTTATTACAGACAGCAGAAAGGCTAAATGGCATTTATGCATCTAAAATATCAAATCGTTACCTTCTGACAGCTGCTGTACTCTTCATTCTGAACATGAAAACAGAAATAAGTAAATGGATCTCTCAGTAATCGGAACCATTTTGATTTCAGTCCTGCAACTGTACCACCCCGCGGTCTATCTAGTTGGTACATTATTTTTTATAATGAAAGCAAAGTCTGACTCAATCTGAGAGGGAAGGGACGAAAAAAATTCCCTAACAGCTTCGTGCCTGCAAACAGAAACAGGCAAGCACACACTCACACTGATTCTAAGGGGTTAATCACAAAACAGAAAAAAATAAAACAACATTTTCTGCTTAAAATTCTTACTCTTCAATATTTAGGTTGATTTGCATTTTACGTAATCTTGATGGCTCAATCAGGAAGTACGAATTTTAACTGCGTGTGTGAAGGACGAGAGGGATCATGTGACCCACAGCAAAGAAAATTATGCCCTAGATTAGCACACTAAGAAAAATAAATCCAACAGCAGTTTAAAAATAGTATCTGTGGAATATACTAACTTACGAATATATTATGGCTTTTGAGAAATTAGAATTTGTTTGCGAGCTTTGGGAAAAAAATTCCCAAAACTGTTTTTAAAAACATTACAAAATCAGAGTAGTGCACAGTGAGAAACTGAAGTTTAATTTTCAAAGGAACTATTTTCTTTGAAGAGTGTATCTATTCAAGGCTTAAGTTAAAGACTATTTTTCAACATTATTCAAAGGTCATGCAACACATAATATAATCAAACAAAACCCAGGTTGCAGAAATGTGTAATTATTTATATTTCCTCTAGTATATACTCTGCTGTGAGTTTCTGGAGCACCGAGAAAAAACTCCCAAAGTTTATCCAGACTACAACTAAATTCTATACATTTCAAGAGGTTGCTACATGGTATTATAGCAAAATATTCATAAGAAGAAAAGGTTAAAGCCACAGAAATGTTCGTAGGAGGTATGTGAGTTTGTAATAGGTCAAAATTAAGTAGTGTCTGAATTATCCTTGTGGTTATGTAAGTTATGACAGACACAGACTACATTCACTCACTTTAGGAATCAAAAGTGGAAGAAGTCTGAAACATCTAACTATAACAGATTGACCAAGAGATGACTTTTATACAAAAACTGTTTAAGACATACACTTTGTGCTACTTTACGAAAACAAATTAACATAAACAAAGTTAGATTTAGTGAATGGCTATTTTCTTTCTCAAGGCAAATTCTGTTGCTAGTACGTTAATAGGTAATAACTTATTAATATCAATAATAAAAATATTAACACAGCTGAGAGTAGACATTTACTCTTAGCCGTTACTTTTATCATTTTAATGCTCTGTACTTTTCAAAGTATTATTCAGAGTTTTATTTCAGACTTTAAAAAATTTTTACTACAGTTCCACGCATGTGGCAAGGGTAAGGGCAGAGACATGAATCAGTTCTAGATTTGTTTGATTATTAGGTCATTATTTATTTAATTCTTAAACACAAGAGGTAGCTGGGGGAAAGCAGAGATTATTAGGAAAAACAGAAATCTTTTTGAAGGGAAGTAGAGTATTTTAAAAACACTTGGGAAAATTACGAAGTACAAATTCTTCCAAGTAGTATTAAGTGACATTTGTCACATCTTAGTAAAGTTGGTATCACCCTTGTTGACTGAATTAAAGAGAAATGAACTATTTACCAAGAAATATCCCTAAAGGGTGCATGGTAAACTTAGCTCTGTCATGTAACTAAACTACAATTTAGTTAGAATGAATATGAGGGGATATAGATCTCAATTTCTTCCTTCATTAAACCTGGAAACTGGAGAAGTTAAGAGACTGTGCTATGTTACAGCAATAACTGACAGCTGAAATCAGACCCAAGATTTCTGAGGCTCTTCCCACCAAGTGAGCAGCCTCCTATCTATAACCGAGGTTCAAGTAACTCTCCAGCAAGTCAAGCCCCATTACTTATCCTGCTCATGAATAAAGACAAATACAGTCAAGACTTAGAGCTCGGCACTCTGGGCCCCCCAGTCCCCAGCTCTCACAGGCCAGCTGGTCCTTCCTCCTTCCCCTGCCATCCACCTCCACCCAGCCTGTGAGAGTCACTGCCAGGAGCAGACAGGTCAGGCTCCGGTGGGGGCAGCTGCTGTGAGGGTTCCAGTGCTTCTCCTCACAGTCTCCTCCATTTTCCCAGCAGAACAATCACTAAAGTAAAGGAAAGCACTTGTTTCGGACCTTATCATGCAATACTGTGAATTTGAATAAACATAAGAACAAAATAATATGAAAGAAATTTCCCTTTTGTAACATTCAACAAACTAATCCCGCAGAGATTACAGAGTTAAATGTAAAAGAAAACAAAACTGAATTAGGAACAAATATTTCTGGATTTGAGATGGGAAAATAAATCTTAGCTTTATAAAAAGCAATGGAAAAAATAACAAAAGGTAACACAACCTGAATAAACCTGACTAAAGTATAAAATATCTATTCATCAAAAATCAACAAATAAAATAGAAAAGCATAAAGTAAAATACTTGTAAGAGGATAATAATATATAGATGTTAATATAAAAGGTTATTTATATTAACAGAAATCCACACAAAAAAGCCAATTAGGAAGGAAAACTATTGATTCACTAGCAAAAACCAAGATTTTTTTTATTCATCAAATTCACAAATATGGACAATGAGAAGAGTAAAGGCAATAATGTCACCTATGACAGCCATGACAGAAAACCAGTAATCAATCAATCCATTCATTCATCTAGCTGGCTACTAATCTATTTTTAAAAGCCATAATACATTTTTGTTTTTTAAGACACGGTCTTGTTATAGTTCAACGTGGCCTTGAATTCAGTATGTATCTCAGGCTGGCTTCAAATTTTGGTTGATCCTCCTGCCTTAGCCTCCTGAGTGCTGGGATTATAGGCATGCCACCATACACAGTCTTAAAGCCATAACACATTTTTGACTCATACCATGCCAACAAATACCAACTAAGGAAACAATCACAGATCACAGGAATATAACTACATGAGGAAGTACTTATAACAACATAAATTGGGACCAATGTAAACATCTAAAAGTAGAGGGAAACATGACATAAGTAAACTGATATGCTTAAATAATCATTTTTGGAGGATATTTAATTATATATTCATATTTAGAAGCACAAAATAGATAAAGCTACTAGTTGCAAAATTATACATAAGTACAAATATTGTTAGGGAGGGGAAGAAGGAAGAATGCAAGAGGGGGCAGAAGTTAATTTCCAAATGAGTCTGAGAATGAACACATTATTAAAAAGATTATGAAGGGACCGACAGAATTTAGATTTTTCATCGTCAATTTTGATCTTGGGATGTCTGACATTGTTCTGTAAGAAATAACTGCTTTTAAAATTGGAAAAAGGCTATTCAAGCTAATGAATTTCCTGTAAATATTTCATGGCTATATAAAAATTACAGACTTATATGTTATCTAGGATGGTCATGTTTTCATAGCAAGAAAACAGCAGGTAAGAAACTCAAAATTATAAATGTGATACATTAAGAAACTTACTATTTACAGTTGCATTTTAAAGCACATACTGACAGTAGCCACAAGTATCTTCCCCACTGTGAAGAGCTTTCCCTTAACTGAGGAGCCACTGGCATGCTATCAGAAAAGAGCAGAAATTGGTGTGCGTGATGTGGCACCAATTGTATTTCCTGGCTGCCAAACCGCTTTCCACATGAGCAGTTTTAAGTCTGGCAGCAGGAATGTTACAGGTGGTCCCCAACTTAAAATGGTCCTATTTATGATTTTTCGACTTTATGATGGTGTGAAAACAATACATATTCAGGAGAGACCAGACTTGGAAATTTTATCTTTTCCCAGGCTAGCAATATATAATCACGTGTTTTCTGGTGATGCTGTATACTGTAGTTCCGTCAGCCAGGTATCACGTGATCAAGAGGAAACTACAGACATTCTGCAGTGTATGTGTTGCTAAGTTATGATGTTTGGTGGGTTTGAGGTATTAAATGCATTTCCCACTTGTGGTATGTTCAACTTTTGACAGGTTTATCTGAATTATAACCTAATTATACATGCAGGATCATTTGACTAGGAAAATGGCCCAAAGGTCACAGGAAGTAAGTAGTAAATAAACAAAAGAAGAAGACAGGAGGTCCAGGAAAACAATAGAGGGATCAGGAGATTAGGATGAAGAATCATTACATTCAAAGAATTGAAGACAGGGACTCTGTACAGATACTGTACACCCAGTATTTACAGAAACACTACTCAAAATCGCCAAAAGGTGGAAGCAACCCAAGTGACCATCAACAGGTGAATGTCTTAAAAATATACAGATATATCTCAATATATATCATATGGAGTGGAGTACTACTCAGCCTTAAAAAGGAATCCTGTTGATGTTACAAAGATGAACCTTGAAGACATTATGCTAAATGAAGTAAGTCACTCACAAAAAGACAAATGCTGTGCAATTCTACTTACATGAGGTACCTAAAACAGTCACATTCCAAACAGATGGAAAGTGCAATAGTGTTTCCAGGTACACAGAGATTTGTTGTTTAATAGATACAGACTTCTAGTTTTGCAAGACTAAAGAATTCTGGAGATGGAAGGTAGTGATGGTTGTACAACACTGTGAATGTATTCAGTATCACTGAACTGCACACTTAAAATGTTAAAATTTATGTTACATATTTTACCACAATTAGAAATAATATATTTTAAGTATAATATACTTGCATATAATATGGATACAATACACTTTTTGTTTGGTTTTGGTGTTTTGAGACAGGGTCTCACTATGTTGTCCAGGCTGGCCTTCAACTCTGATGTAGCTCAGTCTGGCCTCAACCTCGTGGCAATCCTACTGTCCCCTGAATGCCACAATTACAGGTGTGTGCCACTATGCCTGGCTTATGCAGATATATTCTTTTAAAAGAGTGTAACTGTGTATCAGAAAGGAGGGGGAAAGGAAGAAATAAAAAGAGAGAAAAGAAAAAGAAAAAAAGGTGCTTCAGAATTTTAAGTCCTCAAAGTAGCTTCTAATCTGGCGAAAAAAGAAAGTATAAGAATGTCAATGGTACAGGCATCGAAACAGTAATTATTTCTGATACTAAAATCTTGAAATATAATCAAAGAAGTCAGTCCATAAACACAGATCAAAAGTTAAAAAAAAAAAAAAAAGACAGGACAGTGTGTTTAAGGGGAATACACCAAACTTCTATGTGGTTTTTGAGACTCTCTCATTATAGCTAGCTTGAAGATTTCCCCACAACCAGGAAAAAACCTACAAATCCAAGCAACATCATCAACTAACAGGGGGAAACATAAGCACCAGGGAAACTCCAAGTGTCCCTCCCTGTCTCACATGACTCCCAAGGAATCCGAGGACAAAGGCTCTAGGGTAGTGTGTATCAGGGACTGGGCACTCAGAGAGGCTCGCTCAGGTTATGCCACATTTAAGACAAACCTTTAGAGGACAGTTATGTTTTACTGTTGCATCTTCTAAAGGTAAGAAGCCTAATAAAACTATAACAGTCAAAATCATTTTATTAATTTTGTTCAAAAAATGTTTGTTGAGTTCACAGTACACAACTATGCACCAGGCAATGGATGGTGCACAAGATGTCACCATCCCTCCCTCAGTGAGCAAGAGTTTAAAACTTAAAGGAAGCACAGGGAACTGTTGCTGTATCTGAGAAGGAGTGCTCATCTGGCCCAAATGGGTTAAGAACAGAAACCCTGAAGCGATACTTTTAACAGCAAGAGCATCACTGATCATTACCAAAGGCCACACAGGGCTCTAAGCACTTCCCATGTATTAATTTAATGATCACTGTAACCTTTTAAAGATGAAGAAAGAGAAGCACAGAAAGGCCCCACAGATCTTAAGTAGTGGAGTTAGACCTCTATTGCTGCTTCTAGGGGAGCCTGGAATAAGACAAGGCAGGGATGAGACTTACAAATCAGAACACTTACGGAAGAGCCAGGCTGCTCTGAAATAGGGAGAAATATGATAGGGCTACTCTAGGTCATGGAGGTTGGGGCTGGGAAGGATGAAGGGGCAAGTGAGGGAAAAGGGAAGGGGTGGCAGGGCCTTGAATCCATGATCAGGAGCTTTGCAGGACAGGAATGATTGATGCCCAGTTGTTGTTTACACCAGGTTCTGCTGTATGCAATGGGAAAGAACTCTCTTCTACATCTGCCTGGGAACTCCTCAGGGATTTGGTGATGTCTTCGTGCACTGGGCAGAGTCCCCACGCAACCTGGGTGTGGGGCACTATGCAGTGACTGAGCAGGGAAGCAGCATGAGGCCGCTTTCACAGGAGTGGTTTCAGAGAGAAAATGGAGAGCAGGGAGACAGTTGTAACTGCAGTAATTTAGGTGAAACATGAGGTAATCCAGGAAAAAAAAACTGGAGACAGAAGAGGACCATCACTATGTTGAATTTTGATGAGATCTGCCTTCTTAGTAGATTTTAAAGATGAGGAGAGAAGAGTTAAATCAGTTAAGTGAGAGATTGCAAGCCTGGGTAATTTGGATCAGTTGGGAAACTGCTGAACATGAGGTACCATGTGAGCTATCAGAGTACAGCTGCAACTTAATACGAACATGAAGCTTAGAAACAGATGGAAAAAACCTGCAAAGTGTAATGAGGAGAAAGAGCCAGAGAGGGGTCTGACTGGGTGTTGGAAGGCTAGGGAGGAAAGTATCAAACACTGCTCACCATAAGGAAGTCATGGAAGACAAGAATCCAAATATATCTGCGGAATGAGGCAGCAAGAAGCACAGCGAGGGGCCCAGCAGGTCTGGCTGAAACAGGATCAATTTAGTCACAGGTGTGAAAGCCAGAGAGTGAACAGCCTGGAGGATGGACAGGTGTGAGGAAACAGAGACAGCAAATGAAGATGGTTCTTCTGAAACAGAGACCTGGACTGGAGGAATGAAAGGAGAGGTAACCAAGAAACAGGGTAACATTGAAGGGCTGAGTTTTTAAAAATGGGGACTGGAGTAGGTTTTTAAAAATGGGGGCTGGAGTAGGTTTCATTATGTACAGAAAAAGACCAGGTGGAAGGTTAGATAGGGAAAATCTCTGAAAATGTGAAAGAGGATGTGGATATAGATGGTCTCTGAGTCTTGCACATGAGGAAAGACTTCCCTTCCCCTCAAACAGCAGGCAGAAAAACCAGGCAGGTGCTAGGGACGTGAGCTCCTCCGTACTGTGTGGCATGGGAGAGACGTTGAGCTGCACAGAGTATGTACGATGGAAAGTGCGAGATGGGAGAGCTGCTTGGCACAGATCAGTCACCACAGAATAAAAACCCACCCTGTCCAACGGGTTCTTTTCTACATACCAAATCCCCAGTGCCACATCCTGGTCCTCTTGTGTGTCTGTGGCATTTACCAAACACTGAGCACATAACAAGAACTCTACTACACTGAGCAGGCCTCCTTGTGAGAAATTTTATCTTCAATACAGTAAAAGCTTTAGGTAAAGTTAGCTGCCATCAGTAGTATCAATTGTCCTTATGCCTTTATCACTCAGATAGTTATGAAAGAACACAACGGATGTGCAAAATGATCATCCTGCAATCTCCAGTCACCTTTGGTTGGTCTGTGCAACCAAAACATCATGGCTTCAACTGAAACCAGGTCATGAGGAATGTACTAACGGACCTTCTGGTTTGATCTGGGCTGGGTTTTGTTTCTGGAGTCATCAACCCTGCCCAATGTGAAGGAGTAATTACAGTGAGGATCACACTTATCCCACTTGCCAGGGTGGTGCTGAGAAGCTGGCTGGGGAAAGGCCTGTCCCAGCTACTTCTCCTAAGCATTGCTCTCATTACCACTCTTGCCAGGAAACTGCTGGAGAGCAGACACGGGGGCCAGCAGCTGAGCACAACGACACAAGTCCAAACACAGGCTTGGGCTGGTGGTATGTCAAATGAGCTATCCTCTACTTTTCTTAAGCATGAGAAGAGAAAGACAGGAACTTAAATATGTCTTTCCTTGTAAGGTCCTTTTGTAAGGACAAAAGTAACTCCAGCAATTAATGTAAAGTATTTCAGAGCATGCATTTCCCAAGGAGCTTAAAAGAAAAGATCTACAGCCCTTTGGTTGAGAATGGGAGTTAATAGCAAAACCTAACCAGTTAAGGCAACTGGGAAGTGTTACCATGAACAGTGAGGCAGAAGAATCACTGCAGTGCAATATACTTGTGCTTTGTGTTCTTTCCTTTTTTCCAGTACTAAAGAGTAAACCCAGGTCCTCATGCATGCTAGGTGAGGTTCTAGTGCTGAGCTACATCCCTGACCCTACTCTCTTGTTAAAAAAAAAAATTTGTGTGTGTGTGTTCTTTTATTCTAAAAGTTATATATTAATACTGACCAATATTTTCATAGTTCTCTGAATCACGCACAGCTCAATGCCCTTTGCCTGATTCAACCTGCCCCTGCAGCAGGTATTCTCATCCTCCCTACTTTAGGAGATTTCTAGAGACTAATTCCTTCATCTCTGGCCAGCAGGAGAGCACGTACTCCAGCCCAGGCAGTCTAGCCCCATAATTTACCACACTCACATGCCATGAAAACACCAAGTCAAATTTTGCAATGTAGGATGCCAAAAAAGATAAACATCACTTATCTTAACTTCCTGCTACAGCTTGGATCTTGAATGTACCCCAAAGGCCCATAAAACCTCGGGCTTCAGGCTGCTGTTACTGGAAGATGGGAGAAGCTTTAGGAGGTGGGGCTCTGTGGGAGGTCCCTAGTCACGGGGGGTGTGCTTTTCTTTTTTTTAAAGAGGATAAAACCAAGGAAAACAAAACAATAAAATCAATCAAACCAGTGTAAGTGATACAGGACTTCAAAACAATACGAAATAAACAATAGTTACCATAATGCCTCTTGTCTTCAAAATAGCTGCAGATACCTTCAGACATAGTGACAATCAAACAGAACAGAACAGAACCAATAAAAACAAAACAATGAATGAAGTAAAGGACTTCAAAACAAGACAACAGTAAATCCAAAATGTTTACCATAATATGTCTTTCTGTCTTTGAAATAGCTGCTCGTGCCATCAGATATAACAAAATCGAACAAAACTAAACCGAACAAAACTCAACCCAACAAAAGAATGAAAATGATATAGGACCTCAAAACAAGACCGTAAGGAATCAACAGTGGTTGCAACCCTCAGAAGGAGACCTCCCTAGATGACACATTGCTTAGCAATGTCCTCTGAACCTATGATCAGACTATTGGTTCTAGACCTGCAAGGTCAGTTAAATACCAAAACACTACAAGCACCAAATTACATTTCACCTCAACAGCTATCATCACAGCCTGTGTTTTTCCAGATCAGATGGTCACCTGGGGTGGGCTGGGAGTTGGGGGTTGGCTCTTCTTTTTTGCCAGCCTGCATGCCGGAAGGGGCTGGGGTCTGGCTGTATCCTGGCCGCTGGGGGCTTACACACGGCACTGGTACACAGGGAGGGCTTGTTCTTGGTGAGGCCTTGTTCTCTCCCCGCACAGTGAGGAGTGTGTCCTTGAAGGGCACTGTGGGATGCCAGCCCCTGCCTCTTTCTCATTGCTCCCTAGCTAGTGATGTAAGTTGTTCTTCTCTGTCGCATGTTCCTGCCATGACAGGCTGCCTCACCATAAGCACGAAATGGATGCGGACGACTGATCATGGACTGCAGCCTCCAAAACTATGGGAGATAATAAACCTTTTCTCCAAAAGTTATTTATCTCAGGTATTTTGTTATAGTAATTAAAAAAACCTGACACACTAACAGAGCGATTTTGGTGTATTTCTTATTCTATTAATTCTTCATTTTTCAACTAAAGGAATCTTTTACAAGAGACAACAGTTTACTATGGTCAAATAAAAAAACTATACTATATTCAAGTAAGTAAATCTATGACCAAAACCCTTTAGAAGTAGAACTTCTACCCATAAACAAGGCTTGTTTAAAATGAGAAGATGTTTCTATATACAATATGGTTGTTATTAAAACAGTCTTTGCCCCACAAGCTTCTTTACATTATGAAAAATGTCTTTCTTAAGAGTATACTTTTTGGTCTGGTCTACATTTAATCAGGATGAGTTCCAAATCAGTTAGTTTTTGAATCCACACATATCCAAGTTTTTAAGTATGAAAAGTGAATTTAAAGTATTTTGTTTTGCTTGAAGTTGCCTGCAGGCTTTAGTTAGAACTCATTTTTTATGGTATTATTTCTGTGCAGATGAAAACATGACAGTTAACATGGGAAAGCTGGAACTTCTAGAGGCCTCAGTAAGATCAGCCTCAGAAAGCAAGCAAAAAACGCCCTTGCTACACACAGCTTCGACTGGTAACCTGTGATGCAAATGTGCCATGATGCGTCCAAGATAATATCCATCACTTGAGGCTTGGTAACACTGACCAATGTGAATCGTTATTTCCTACACTTAAGTGCCCACCTCATGTGTTCTATGCAAATATTCTTTAGAATTCTTTGAAACAGGGCCACATACATGTGAACGATCCATTTTCAATGAAGATACCAAAGCAAATCAGTAAGGAAAATAAACAAATTGTGTTTATTTCAACAAATTGTATTGGGGAAAATGTGGAGAAAAAAAAAAAGAATTTTGAACCTTACCTCACATACAAAAATTAACTAGAGGTAGATCACTGGTCAAAGCATAAAACCTGAAACTGTAAGGTGAAACCTAGGGGAGGCAATGATTACTTAGGAAACAAAAAATATTCACAGTATAGAAAAAATTTTTGATTAATCAAATTACTTGAAAACAAACCTCTCATCAAAAGGCACTTTAAAAATACTATGTTGCAGGCTGGGAAGATATACCTGCATTGTAAGTTTCTAACAAAAGATTTTTATCCAGAATATGTGAATATGTCAATCAATAACAAGAGGAAAACAGTTCAACTTAAATACAGGCAAAAGAAAAGAAAATTAGGAAAAAGAGTAGAATAGATACTACAAAAAAAAATTTAAAAATGGTTCAGTACATAGTAGTCCTTAAGAAAATGCAACTAAAAAAATCATAATGGAATACTACCCTCATATTTGGTAAAATGACCTAAATTGGAAAAACCTACAATGAATAAAAGCTGGAAACAAAACTGGAGCACTTGAAACTCTCATGCATTGCTTCTTGGAATGGAAAGTTGTGCTACTATTTTGGGAAATGATATTTAAAAAGTCTTGAAAGAGGTAAAAAACACCCCTAACTGTATGGCCTAGCAGCTAAGCCAGAATTTAAAAAAAAGATGAGTGAACTCATTCAGAGCAGCTTAATATTCGTAACAGCCAAGAAAGTGAAAACAATCCAAATGTTGGTCAACAAGAGAACAGATTCATGAATTGGGTCATTTCACACAGTGGAATACTAAGTAGCCATGAAGAATGAACTACTGATACAACATAAAACTGCCAAGTGAAAGAAGCTGGACACAGAAGCATATACACTCTATGATTCCATTTATAAGAAGCTCAGGAACAAGACTGCACTGATAGAAATCAGCAAGTTTTCGTTAGTGAGGGTGGGGAATGATTGGGAAGGAGCATGAGCAAACCCAACTGACAGACATGTGCATGTGAGGACGACCTGGCTGTGACATCTGTTATTCTATTTATTGATTATCAGGGTTGATTAGGCTGACCTGGCTGGTGACATAGGTGTCTCCTTCCTCCCTCACCACTTCAAGCACATCCCTCCCAAAGCTGAGTGCTCTGCTGAAGAGGACGATGACCCCTGGTCCAGGAGGACTGTTCCCTTGGTCAAGGGTATACGAGTAGCTATGCTCCCATGCTAGAAACTCCGAACAAGCTCTCTAGCGACAGACTCATTCTCAACCTTCACTGAGGTGTGGGCACAAAACTATACTTAAGGTTTGTGCACTTCCATGCAGGTAAATTTTTCATCAATGAAAAAAGAGGGCTGACAGAGCTCCCAAACTGAATTGTCACAGGTCCTCCCAAAGAATGTGATTTTATTCATACTCTTAGGTCCCACCAAATGAGGACTATATTTGAATTGCTTCATCTGAACAACTATCATGGCTGTCTGTTCTCTTTGGGAGAAAAAAGAACTTGCTTATTTTCCTCTCATCCAACAGGGAAAGCCAACCGAAGACCTAGGTCTCAGAACCAGTATGGCGTATGCTCTCAAGTCCTGCAGTCACAGAGTTGTTGTTGCTGTTGTTGTCTTAATGCCCACCGTTTCTCTGGAGACAAGTGACAACCTGCACTCAGACACACTCCATATCTCAAGGGGTTACAAGGACAGCAGGGAGAAAAAGAGGTTTGGAAAAGACAGGCATTTGAAACAAGTTGCTAATTATTCGACCTGGCCAATACCAGAAATAAAATCATGAACCCACTGTTTTCCTGGAAGCTCACATGCCCAGATCTCATTACTCTCCATGTCTGCTCCCAACAGCATGGCCTCAGGATGCCAGTTCTTTGATTTAGAACTGACCGAAGCGTTTCAGCTAGTGAACAACTTACAGGGATAGGGGAAGTTGGATAATGCCAGAGGACCCTATCATCAACTGCCTCTATGTTATTCTTTGAAGAAGGGCTAAAATCCACCGGTACTACTTTGCAAATTTTAGAGAGAGTACTGTGGTAGAGACAAGACTGAGCCTAAGAAAAATCTAAAAGCTTAATAATGGTGGTGGAATTGGCTCTAACCATGGAATACTTCTAGAGCTGATCTCCAGGGATTTTCCACAGGGAAACAGCCAATTTTCTTCATTAAGGAAAACAATGAAACCATAAGATTAGAACATTAATTCAGTTTCTTGGGAGACACAACTGGATACCACTTACGTCAGGGATATGTAAGAATTAATTAATATCTATTTTCCCACTTTCACAGTATCTGTGTGGCAAATAGGACACAGGGATAATCAATAAACATTTGCAACTCTGTTCACAAAGGAAATAACAAAAAAATTTCACATACTTCTTAGAATCAGGGAGAGAGGCAAAAGGATGAAGGATAAAGGATGAAGTAGAAGGATTCCCAAAAGGCCCATGTTGTTGTTTGTTTTCCATTTGGTGTTTTATTTTGTTTTCTGAGATAGGGTGGGCTATGTAGTTCAGTCCTTGAACTCATGGAGATTCTCCTGCCTCAGCCCCACAAGTACTGGGAGTACAGTTGTGGGCCACCATGCCCAGCTCTGGTGAATGTTTACAAAAATTTATTACAATAGAACACCTATTGCCATTAACCTCGCTCACTTTGAACATACTCATCCCATTACTCTTACCACTTTCTGATGTTTTGTGATTCTCTTTATGAGGTGTGATAAAGAATTTGGTGAATGGTACTGCCAAGTGCAATCTAATGTAAAAGCAGGCTTGTAAAAACATAGTATGGCCTTATTTTTATTTGTCAGATCTGGCCCTGTGCAGCATGTACCCCAAAGTCAAAATAACTATGAAAGGTAATGTTTGGAATCAATTTCAGGACATCAAAAGAGCCATAATAGTGTGACTAAAGAGGCTAACATGTGAGTCCAGGGATAGAGAGTATTTTGAAGGGTATTAATGGCACTGTCTTTTATGCAAAACTTACCCACATTCATATTTGTAGTAAGATTAGGAACAGCTACCAGTATTTTTATAGATTTGGGGGGCAGCACTAGAGATTGAACCCAGGACCTTCACACTGAGCTACATCCCATCTCTTTTTATTATTTTTATTTTGAAACAGGGCCTAAGTTGCTAAATTGCCCAGGCTGGGCTCAAACTTGTGATCTCTCTGCCTCAGTCTCCCAGAATATTGGGATTACGGCAGTGTGCCACCATACCTGGCTCTTTTATAGATTTAAAAGGACTAGGGTGGAAGTTTCATAAGATGTAACTTTTCTTCTCCAACAAAGCTGAAAGGGCCTCTTCTGTGTTCCATGATCAAAGACTTGGTTGGTCCTCTGCAGCAGAAGAGTGTCACTCTAAGTAATAATATGAGCTAATCATTTTTTCCCTAACTTTGGAGACATAGTTTTCCCCAAGCCCCACAACCCACTGCAGTCACTGTACTTCACCTAATGTCTTCCTTGGCAAAATGCCTGGTGCTATAGCTTGGATCTTGAATGTCCCCCAAAGGCTCATAACACTGATGGCTTGGTACCCAACCCCTGGTGGAATAGCGGGCTGGAGAGGCAAGTGGAAGGAAGTTAGGTTATTGGGGAACTGTCCTTGAAGGAGGGCATTGGGCCCTGGCCCCTTCTCTCTCTTCTCACTTCCTGGTCAATATAAAGTGAGAAGCTTCCTCTGCCACACATTCCAGTTATGATGTGCTGCTTCACCACAGGCCCCAAAACAACAGGGTAACAGACTATGGATTAAAACTTCAAAACCTGTGAACCAATATAAATCTTTCTTCTTACAAGTTGATCATCTTAGGCATTTTGTCATAGTAATGGGTAAGTAGTTAACATGCACGGTTAAAGCTATTTCTAATTTAAATGTTCATATTCACTTCCAACAAATCAACCAATGAGAAGACTTCTCATGTTAAAATAGTGGTCAGGCAGAGTACAGGAAAGATTCTACTACATTTATAGCAAGCCACATAGCCCATCATAATTTTAAAAAATCAAAGGCCTGAGAGCTTTTCACAAAATATCTGGATGATGAAGGGGAACTGCTTGATGAACTGGGCAGGGGTAGCTACAGCCTGGCGAGCTTGGTGCCCAGCCCCTGGTGGAATAGGTGGAGTGGAGATGCTGCTACTGGGAGGAGGCAGGTGATCTCGTTTGGCAGAATCCCAGGAAGACTCCAAGTCCACTGAAAGCAAGTATAGAAGTGCCAGAAAGGGCAGAAAGCACTCTGGATATCAACAATTACTCCTTCCACCCCTACTTCCTGTGCTTGTAAGAAAGAACAAATCTTACAGATCCACCAGATAAAAATTAAAGACAGCCAGATACAGTGGCACATATCTGCATTCGTAGCTGCTTGGGAAGCTAAGGCAGGAAAATGTTAAGTTCCTGGCTAGTCTGGGCAACTCAGAAAGACCCTGCCTCAGAATTTAAAAAAATAAATAAATAAAAGGGGATGAGGACATACACAGCTCAGTGACAAAACATTTACATAGCACATAGGAGGCCCAGGGCATGATCCCCAATACCATAAAAACTAAAAATAAATTACAATCCTAAAAATAAAAAGGGAAATAATTCTCTAAAGAGATTTAAAAACATCTGACTAGTGTATGAGAACCCGAAACTCAAGCCCTCTTCACTCTGGCTCTCGGCAGTTCCCCAGTGTGGGGGCTCTGCAAGGCCTGAGCCACCCAGGAGGAAGCTCGCTCCTGGCAAGAGGTGGCAACCCACGTGGCTCAGGTCGGCTGGAATCAGCTTCACTGCCACTGTGGATGAACAACTGAGAATCTGTATGCACTTAGAAAGCCTGCAATATGAAAAAGAAAACCACGATTCACAACACGGAGAACTTGGAAGAAAACCAGAAAATTCAAGGGAACAATGATTTAAAAAGAAAAAGCAATGTTCATTAACCCTAGAAATATTGTAGATTATATCCAAACAACAAAGCAAATAATCCAAGAAAAAGGTCTATGGAATTTAAAATATAAGCCTCCAAAAATAAGGTTTAGTGCACGTGTGTGGGGTACCCTAATCTCACAGGTGAATTCTGATTATTTAATTTCATCATGGAAGACAGTACTTTTTACCTCAGAGAGGTTATATTTTACACTTTTACTAAAGTCTGAAATGGCACAGTGAACACAATGCCTCACTGTTCAAGAAAACCCAAGTCTACTTTTAATCCTCTGCTAGTTTACAGTGTGATATGTAAACTTCCTTCAATACTCGTGGTTCCTTTTCTATAGAAAGGGAGTAATCAAAGGTCATGGTTTTAGAGTGACATATGAAGACTCCTGGAAAGTAATAATAATGTACACAAACTGAAACACCTTAAACGAAAGACTTCAACATACTAAAATATATTAATGAGCACATGTGAAATTCTCACTGGAGAACTTCATAAAGGTAATTGTCCTTCCCTCCTAGGTGGCATGCATACCATACTTTATTAGAGCAGACAGCCACAACACCCTCACGATTTCTACTATGACCCCTAGAGGGAGGCCTGTTTCTCTCAGAATCCCCAGCTAGGTGATCTACTAGAGTTTGTCTCCAGCCTTCTTATCCCACGTCGTTAAGGATCGAATTCTGAAGGACAAATCAGCAATGTATCTAAGAAAGCCACCAATGTGGAAAACAGCCATGAAGAAGTTAATTTAGTTTAGTATAGAATTTACTCTAGCTATATTCAACATTACTTCCTCTTTTACATTCAGGATGGTTAGTCATTCCACACAGAATACGGAGTGGAAAGCTCTACCTCTGTGACTTTTATTTAGATAGTACAAAGTGACTCTACATCAAAAATTTTTAATGTTCAAATCTGGTTAATTAATGACAAAAAGGGAGTTTTACATAGAACTCTACAACTCTCATTTCCTCAAAACAAGAATTAATGCATTCTTTCACATGTGGTCATTACAGGAAGAGGGGGGAGTCATTTACTGTAAATGTCTTTCTGATGCAATTCTACCACCTCTTTCAAAGACAGAATTCATCCAAGAAGCCTTAGTCACTTCTTCAAGAAAAATGCCACTGCACTGAATGTACACAGACTAAATCACATGCCTGAGGGAAAAAAAGATGAGCTGATTCCATGGTTAGAAAGGTGGGGGCGGGGGAGAGACAGAGACAGAGAGCCAAACAGATCGACAGATACATCTCGTAGCTTCTGCGTCATAATGGATTACCAGTATATCTGAAAATTTTAAGTTTAATACAGGAAAGAGTCTGACAGGTACGCCATTGTTGTTGCATAAATCAAAGGCAAGCAGATTTCCCTTTTACCTAGCTTTTAGAGCATGCTTCCTAAAAATAGCATCCAAAGCAGGAACTTACACATAACTGGTATCTTTGCAACTGTGGTTGTTTCATTTTAAAAATTTTGGACATATGAGGAAAAAGGAAATCCTATACCTTGAAATTTGAAACTGAAACTACATTTTGAAGACGGTGCACTGCACATGAAAACGGTGAGGCAGTAGATAATTCAATCAAGTGGTTTGGACAGAAAAATGTACAGCAAAGAGTTCTGAGCTTTTTTTTAAAAAAAGGATCAGTTTTTCTAAACTTTCCAGTCTACTGAAAGGAAAAGTAAGGAGTGATTTCCCGTTTCTCCTTACCTAGATTACCATGAATTCTTCTCAGGGCCAGATGCACACACTTGTTTTCTGTGGGAGAGTCAATGCAGAGCCAAAGACTGGGAGTCTGAAAGCAGGTTGCTGCTGGAACCAGAAATCCCCTTGATGAATGAAACTGCACAAGGTAATATACGCGTTCTGAGCAAGCTATTGGCTAGGTGAAGGGAACGCGTGTGGAACTCTGATTTGCCACCTTCAGGGTAAGCCTCTTGTAGCCCACCTCAGAGATAGGATGGATTCACTGCACTTGAGAGAGTCAAAACTAGAGAAGGATCGTTTTTTCTGTGGTATTCTCCCTAACCCTGAGGAAACCACGATGAGAAGAAACCGCAGTGAGATCCGACTCCTCCACCAGGCGATGCCAATGAAAAAAAGAATTACTGTCGACACTGACAATTTACAAACGAATCTTGCCCTGCTGCCAAAGCATGTTGGTATTATAATGTCTGCCTAGGAGTAGGATGGAAGCATAAGCATGGTACGTGTATTTCTGAGATAACATTTCAGAGCCATGATTTCAGAGCACCATATTATCCAGCAAGCCCCATCCACCAAGGAGTATTAAAACTTCCGAAAGACATTCAAACTTGGTGCTACACTGGTGATCAATTATGGAATGAACAAGATGAACAATCTTCCTACAGGTAGAGGTTTTCAATCTAGAGTCCTTGGACCATCTGCATTAGAATTACCTACAACTGGGTCACAATTTCTGGGGTATAGCATGGGGATCTACTTTTAAAACTAGTATTCTAGGTTGTTCTTATATGGGTCAAAGTTTAAAGACTTTTCCTGTTGATGGATCTGAACACCTCATTGTAGCGGCTCTCATCTTCCTTCATTATTCAATTATTTTGTCTCTGATTCTTGTTGAAATTAGGTGCATCTACAATACCAGAGGACACTAGTTGTCTCCTCAGGACAACTTGTGGCTGTAACTCAGGGAAAACGGGCTCACGTGATCTCCCTTCACCCTTGCCATACCCAATCTATCACTCTAGGAAGCAAGCAAAGTTCAAGTTAAAAGAACCTGAAAATGCAGTATCTGAACAAACATGAATATTACAGGAAAAGGTTCTATGGCCAGAAAACAAAAAGTACATATATGGATGAAAATAAAGACAAAATGAGAGAGGAAGGACACCAATGCTAACTGGCTATTTACAATGCCTCAGGCACTGCATCGAGCAACTACGGCATTTTCTTTGCCAGTGACATCTCATGAAAGGCTAACTTGTCCAGAAGTACACAGACGCACAAACACAGGTGTCCTGCCTCACGCAGGACACATGGCTGCTGTGTGTTCTCTAAGGAGGAATCTGTTGGCTCCACCACATACCTATTTCTAGCCTCAGTGTCGTATGAGCCTTGAAGAATTTTCAATCATGAGGTTAAGAAATACTCTCAGAAACATTGAAAATGACATCACCTTTCCACAGCTCTTATTCTTGCTTATTTATTTTGCCAAAGGTTATGTAATCTTTCAGAAATTTCAGAGTGGTTTTCTATCACTATTTCTCCTTTTTAACCAGCTTCAGTTCAAAGTGCATGGGGAAACTTCATTACTATAATACTGACAAAAAATGTTTGAAAATCAACAAGCATAAAAATGGTTTTTCACTTTAACAACAGTTCTATTTTTTTTCTCCGAAGTGTATGTTTCTACAGAAACTTTTGGCATAAAGGAAGGCTAACTCAGAAAATACTACTTACGAAAGAGTCCTTCCACATGCTCCTCTTTGTTTCACAGTATTTCTTAAAACGTCTGTTGACACGAAAATTTAAGTCTTCATTTTTAGAGTACTGGTTCCTATTTTAGAAGATGATGTGTTTTATATCTGGGGAAATTATCCCCACCATATTTCAAGTGTATGTAAGAGAAACTGTCCAGAGTAGAAGTGCTGTTCTGGGGCCACAAACCTGAATCCAGGAAGGGCTGAGCTTCTGCAGTCATCTGTTCCTCAGAATAACAGAATGCTTGAAAGCAGGGAAATTTATATGCACAGGAGTGTCAGAAACACTCATATGCATAGAAAGAATTTCAATGACCTATTATCTTAAAATTCATGCTTAAACATATTATTTTTAGGTTACTCTGAATTTTCCTACCATTTTATTGTAGTTTGTTATTAAAACTAAAAATAATTATAGAAGCACACTAGTAGCACTTACAGTATTTTAAAATACAGGTGACCCTTTTATCATAGGGGATATACCTTAAGACCCTTAGTGGATGCCTGATATCACATATACAATGAACCCCATCATATACTCTATGTTTTCATATATATATAACTACAAAAAAGTTTAATTTACAAATTAGGTACAGCACTCAGGAGGCTGAGGTAGGAGGATTGCGGTGAGTTCTGAGGGCACCCTGAGCTAGTGAGTTCAAGGCTAGCCTAAACTAGATAGCAAGACCCTGTCACAAAAAACAAAACAAAACAAAAAATGACCAAAAAATTAGGTAAATAAGAGATTAACTACTAATAATAAAATAGAACAAGTACAAAATATACTGTAAAAATGTTATATGACTGTGGTCTCTGATAGTTTCTGGAACTTTCCAGGTAATATTTTCAGAGTATGATTGATTGGGGGTTACTGAAATAAGGAGAATGAAATTGTAGATAAGGGAAAATTACTATAGTCAACCTCTTCCCAGAAGCATGGTTAAGAGAAATAATGGCATTAAAATAGTCCTCGATTACTTAATAGTGTTCTCAACATGTGTCTGCACATTCATTGGTAGTTCAGGCTGGACTACTTTTCTGTTAAAAATAGTGCTGCTAATGACAGTAAACAGGCCATTCCACAAAACTGATTTCACTCAAAGAAAGAGAGAGAAAGAGACACAGACAGACAGACACAGAGACAGAGTATCACGTGAAATGCATACAGCAACTCTGCTGCAATACTAAGTAATTACATAAGCTACAGGATAACAGACTAAGAATGATCTTTATTTTTCTCTATGGAAATGTAAGGTTTAATCAGAGGATGATGAACCAGATTGAGACTGCTAAGAGCTTTGAAGGTTGATGGTACTGGTTATTACAGCTTATTTTACTTCCAAATACACTGTGTCCCTTTCCCTTGGTATGATTATCTCACTACTCTTGAGCTTATCAGCTCTGGCAGATGCTGTGCTGCAAAGTTAACAAAGAGGGAAGAATGAAAAAAAAGTTTAGAAAAAAGAGATTTACTGAAATTATAAAAGAAAATTGGTAAGAGAATTGTATGGAATTAACAAACTCATGATCTGAAAAAAAGGCAGGAAAAAGAGGAGAATGTATGCCATTCTCCCAAACTGGATGGAAAAGGTGCTGGACTGGACATAAGTCCTGAACCCAGACAGCCTGGCTGCCACATGGGACACATGCTACACAGGGCCGACCAAAGGCAGGCAGTGAGTGACTGTCCACATGCATGACCAGAATGTGTGCAAAGCAAGTGTCTACAATCTGAGGAGGCTCTGTGTGGTAAACGTGGTAAGAATTTGGTTGTCAGTCTTTCCAAGCAGTAGCTGTTTGGTCTATTTCAAGTGATGAGAACTCAGAGTCAGGGTTTGGCCTGGTGTTGTGGTGTGTGGCCAGGTTCATGATCCCAGAAAATTAAGAGCAGCAAGTATCCAAATGCACAGTGCTGGCCAAGAAGGACCAACTCAAGCCTAGAGATAACACAGTAGAAAGCAACAAGCTTTCCAGAGCTCTTAACAATAAAAGCAATCTCATGCACACGATCGTTCAATTTTTATTTAACTGGGGAAGGGAAGAGGGGAAGCTCAGTATCACAATCTAAAAATTCCATTACTTTTAACATAGCAAACCTGAAGTATTTATGAAAATGATTAGACCCCATCTTACTAAGTTTTATGCATTTTTGATGTTACATATATCCCAAAAGTAAATCTGAGAGTAATACTTAGAAGGCTTTCAAATGAAAACACAAACTTGCAACTTACAAAATAGATTGGTGACATTTAAATGAGTGTGTGTGTGTGCTTGCATGTGCACATGTAAGGCAGGTGAATTCCAGTTCTGCTAGAATAGGAAGTTAGGAAAGAATGAAAGCAAGGATTTTGAGCTGTAATTAAAGTATTACCTCTTTGGCTCTTGTCAATAGTCAAAGTGGTCAAATGAGGGTTTTTTCCCCCAGTATAGGGTGATCCGTTAGTGGACTGTAAAATACATTTAGTGCTTTGAAAGCACTACTTTTACAAAAAAGAAACAAGGAATAAAATTAAAAAGTTCATCACATGTAGTATAACTACATATATGTTGTGTGTACTTATTCATGATGTAAAACATAATCCTTTCTATCAGTTACAGCAAAGAAACGGCCCATTCGAAAAGAATCAAAGATTCTATTTGACATGAAGTGAGTGAATCACATGGAAGTTTAATTTTACTTGGGGCTATGCCTTGTATCTTTGTCTTGGAAACAAGTCCACAAACCAAGATGCATTCACATTAGTAAGCAACAATTCTAAAGATACCATGCAAGTCATTATTTACTCAGTCACTCACTTCACTGTCTACCCTCCCTGAGGTGTTATGGAGACAAGTGAAATTTGAAAAAAAAAAAAGCAAAGAAAGCCTAACTCCTTGAAATACGGTCAGATAATAATACCAAACACATATTGAGTGCTTACTGTGTATCTCAAAGTGTTATAAGCACTTTATACATCATTAATTCACTTGATCCTTGCAATAACCTCACTAAAGTACATACTAACAGTACCCCTGCTTTACAGATAAAGAATGTGAGAAATTAAGTCAGTTGCCTAAAAAGCAGAGCCAGTCGGAGCCCAGGAAGTCTGAGCCAGAGCCGTGTGTGTGTGTGTGTGTGTGTGTGTGTGGAGAAAGAACTAGTGATTGAGACTGAAGTCAGGGCTTGGCACATGTTAGCCAACTACTCTACCACTGAGTCACATCTCCATCCCCAGAGCCATACTCTTAACTGCACAATATGCTTGATTTCTAATGCCATGGTGGTGCATGACTGACAGTGAGACTGGAAAAAGGAGGACGTGATCCACACGAGGGAAAAGCCACTGCCTGAGCCTCGACATCTAACCTCACTTCTCTGCCTTCTAACGTACAATACAGTCTATTCAACAGGTAGTCGGTTCTGTTCCATTGTAATCTCTGATGTATACTGAACATGCTTCCAAGCAGATTCATTCAAATTTCATCTCTCTTCCCTCTCTAGAAAACATACAAGAATATAATGAGTGGGCCCTTTCCTTTACTAGTGAATCTCTTATGCATTTAGGACTTAAAAGGAATGCACTCATGTGTTGGCACTTGAACTTTTAGCGTCAGCCAGTCACTTCTAACACCTCTTCTGGGTCTTATCTCCATGAATCGGTGTGTGTTGGGTGATATACTATGTACCCCCAAGTCCTCATATACTTTTTCTTTTTATTTATCTTTTTTTTTTTTGTGGCACCGGGGATTGAACTCACAACCTCCCTCCCGCCTGCCAGGACAGGCGCTTAAGGTACTGAGCCAAACTCCCGGCCCTGGTTTTTTGAGGCAGGGTCGCACTATGTAGCTCAGGCCGGCCTTGCGCCTCATATACTTTTGATGGGGCTGAGTCTGGCGCATGTTATTGATTTGTTGTGTAGTGCCGGGATTGGTGATGTGAGTGCTGTACCCGCCCAGGGGTGGAGCCAACATACAGTGTAAGGGAAGATGGGTCTTCTACTTGTGCTTCCGCGTTTCTGCCCTCTCTCCCTCCCCCTCCCCCCCCCCCCCCCTCTCTCTGTCTCTGTCTCTCTCTCTCTGTCGCCAACGCCTTGCTGTTTGCGGCCGCCATGAATGGCCGCCCCGCCACGCCACACTGCCTTGGAGCCAGCTAAGTGTGGACTGAAACTCCCAAGAAACCGTAAGAAATAAATCTTTCCTTCCCTAATTTTGGGCGTCAGGTATTTTGTCTCAGCAATGAGTGAAAAGTAACTAAGACACGGTGATACCAAAGTTGGGGTGATTTCTGTTAGGTTGGCCATGGAGAGCGCTGGTTTCTTTGAACCTTTTGTCCTGTGATCCTCATTTGTTGCAAACAGGTCCAAAGGAACCCAGGTAAGATATGTACATGGTGACAAGTGTACTATCAAACCTCAGAAGAGGGCCAGGGATATAGCTCAGTGGCCCAGCACCTGCCTGGCAAGAAGTATAAGGTCCTGAGTTCAATTTCTGGTTCCAAAACAAACAGAAACAAAAACAAAAAACAAACTCAGAAAGATATAGTAAGATAGTGCCCACCTAATCTACCCACCCTCGTCTTCAGGTTAAATAACTGGCCTTGGAACAGGGCCTATACAGGCGGTAATAAGTACAGATAAATACTGGCATTATGAGGATGATTAACTTGGCTTTTTGAATGCTATTTAAATGTTGAGTAAACACCACAAGAATACTGTTTCACACATAAAGTTAATAAATCTTGGGAGAAAAAGACAACACTTAGGTCTTTGACCATTATATCTTAGCCACAGAAGCTGAAATTTTTTTCTCATAAAAACCAAACAGACATAACATCTTTCAGATTTTTAACAAAATTAGTAAACCAATCTATAATGATGGTTTGTACATTGTGAATGAAAAATTAAATTTTAGAGTAGTTTAGCATTCTATCAAAATAAAATGAAATACTGTTACTCAGCTAAAATAAAAATCTGAGTAGACTATAATATTGTTTTACTATACTTTGTTCATATACATAATATATATATCTTGTGAGTAACATTAAAATTAATACAATGAAAATATAATACTTCTTTTAATAAACAGTTAAGAGTTCTGTCACAACAAAATTTCTCATTGAACGCTATCTAAATGCCAGTATTAATGTCATACAAGAAGCAAGAAACAGGATTTTACCATCCATCTATAACTATTTAAGCTATTTCTTTTAATAAACAGATTAAACTATTCATTTCTACCAAGTAAATTCTTGTGTCTAAAACCAGTACTTCTGATATAAGCTGGGGCACATTCTCCGTGGTTTCAAAACCTAAAGGGATGAGTCACTTATGTACCAATCTAGTCAATCCACTTCTAAGAAACACACAGTTTTTGGATAAAACAGCAGCAATGTCTGCAGTTAACAATATGACACACTTTTTTACAAGTGATATTAACACACTGGGACTTTTTAAAATGATGATGGTTGCTTTTCCTGCCCTATTTACCCTGCTTCATTAGCTATACTTGGAACCAAGAGCATTCATTTGCAAGACAGCGGTCAGAAGACCGTCTTACTTGGATATGGGAATTGGATTAAAACAAAAAAAGGGAACTCAATGGCTTATGTGCACTGGGAATCAAGTGTAAAACTGTTGTCAAGGCATACACAATTCACTGATGTAACACATTAATAGTTTCCATTAAAACTGTATCGCTAAAAAACAACATGGGCAATATGCTCCTTAACAGCAGTATTCTGTCTGCTGAAGGAATCTGGCAGAGGCCTCTCTAGAACATAGAAATTAAGCAAGTTGTTTCCTGAGTTGTATAAGGACACACACAGCTGAGAAAGACAGCTGAACTTCTCAGGGAGCAACTACTGTTAAGCTGTTCCAGGTTAAAAACCATCCTATAAAACTTTTACTGTCACTGAAGCAGAGTGCGAGCTTGTGTCTTTCTTTTCTATCTGCACACATGTCAAGCGGCTCTCAAACTAGTCAAGTGTAAAAAACTGAGCTGGCTAACTGCAGGCTTTGTTTTTCAGTACATTTTGCTTAGGAAAAAACTTTTTTATGTTTTTAAAAAATCACTTAAAAAAAGACTGAGGTTTAACATTCATTTTGAGAAATTGGTGAACTTCTAAGTGCCATCTACCTGTCAGTACTAGTTTTGCCCTTTCATGTAACTGTGGTCTTGTTCATGTTTCATCTGCTTTAAGAGACTTGGTTTCCTTGTCTATAGGCTGAACAGCTAAACATCCTCTCACCTTCCAACTCCAAATTTAAATGGATAAATATAAATTACTCTGTGATTTATTTTCTCGCTCAAATATACTTGATATAAACTTTATAGTAATTTCACTTCAAATTAAAACAGGAAGGATGAGAGGAGAGCAGTAGTGGGGGAGGGGGAAACACAGGACCTGTGAAGAGTAAAGTGTCTGCTCTGTCCTGGACACTATAGTAAAGCAGACCTCTAGAACGTGCTTATCTAGCATAACTGAAACTTTACTCCCCCACACTTCAAACACATCCCGTTGTTCTTGCTGCTTCCTGAAACAATTATGGAAATCCTCTTTTGTGTCTAGCTACATTGTTGTGACTGCCTCCATGTGCTAAATTGATTAAAAAATGTTTATGTCTCATGAGCATTTTAACTCTGGGGAAGAGCCAGAAACTGCACAGTGCCAGATTCAGTGAATAAAGGTAGATGAGAACATACCATGATGCTTTTGTGTGCACCAGTCTATCAGATGACACTCAGCAGCAGAATTCACTGTATTTCTGATCACACCCTATAAAGGCACACACTTGTAACCCCGGCTATTTGGGAGACTTGAAGCCATAGAATCACAAGTTTGAGGTCAGCCTGGGCACCTTAGTAAGATCCTGTCTCAAAAGAAATCTTGAAAGCATAAAATAAAAAGGGTTGCAGATGTAACTGAGTAGTAGAATGCTTATCTAGAATGTGCAAGCCCTAGGTTCAATTCCTTAAACCACAAAAAAGTAAAAGAACAAAGGACTTAAATAGACATTTCTCCGAAAAAGACATACATAATGCTCGTCAGGCATATGAGAAAGTGTTCAGCATTACTTATATCCAGGGAAACAGAAATCAAAATTTGGTATCACTTCATAACTTCTGGTTATGAAGAAAATAGTGCAAGCAGGAGGAAAAAGAATTGGAACTTTTGTGCACTATCAGTGGGAATATATAAAGCGCAGCTGATAAGGAATGCAGTGTGGAGCTAGTTCTCTCAGAAAAGTTAAAAATAGGACTGCCATATGATCCAGCACTTCCACTTACGCATATATTTTTCCTTCAGCATTGATGCAAGCATACCTCAAACACTAATGTAGACATATGTTGATTACATATGCATTTCAAATGGAAATGGTACTTTCACTTACATGGTACTATCTTTGAAGACTAACTGGCAGACTATAAATTGGAAATATTCACTTAAAAACTTTTAACACCAAGGTAGGCGTGGTGGTATATGCCTGTAATCCCAGTACTTTGTGAGGTTGAGACAACAGGATTTCAAGTTTGAACCCATCCTGCATAACTTAGCAAGATTCTTGTCTTGAAACAAATACCAAACAGGGCTGGGGATGTAGCTCAAAACAAAGACCCTGGGTTCAATTTCCACTCTCAGAGAAAAGGGAAGAAAAAAAATCAAAACTTTTTAACATCCAAGTTATTAAAATAATCCTCCAAATTTAGGAAAATCTGAGTTGCTTTTATTCTGTTATAATCTATTACTATTTTTCTTGTAGGATTCTCAGATAATCAGCCATGTAAAACCAAAAGCTTTTTAAATCTTGCTGTAGTATTATTTGGAGTCAATCAGCATAAGATTCTGATGAACTATGCTCATTGTTTGATTCTCAGCAGGAATAGATAATTATATTCATTTATACACTAAGTTTAGTTTTCCTGTACTTACACACTCTTTAAAACTGAAATAACACTAGCACCTTCCCTTAGGCATTCAACCAATGCTTAGAACACAAGAAATACTAACCAAATGTCATTTTAACATGATAGTTTTCTTTGTTGTATACATTATTACCAAAAATATAAAATGCCAAAGGCCTTAAAGAAACAGAGTTCAAAGAATTTACTGAGTGCTTTAAGTAGTGTTTTAACTTTGTATCTGACAATACTAGCTACTATGTGCTAAAAACACAATTTACACTATTTTATAGCAACAACTGAAAGTAGACTTCAGCATTGAAGTTGAAAACTAGTCCATAACTCACTTGTATTTGTCATGGTCTAGGTCTAAAATGTCTCCTACAAATCTCATGTCTGGAGGTGGGGCCTGACTGGCCAAAAAGGATCAATCACTGGGTATGTGACCTGAAAGATTTCCCTCTCTCTGTGCTTTCTGTCTGCCACACAGTGAACCAGTTTCCCTTGCCACATGCTATCACCATGCCTGTTCTGTTTTGTAGTCTGCCGACCATGGACTAAATCCACTGAAACTGTGAACCCAAATAAGCCTCTCCTCCTATTGGTTGTGTGAGTGTCAAGTATTTGTAATGGCAATGAGAAAGCTAATACACTGTGTTATCTCTGTCTCTCTCTTAGTTTGTTTGTTTGTTTGTTTGTTTTGCTTTGCTTTGCCTTGCCTTGTTTTGTTTTTGGTGGGGTTGAACTCACAACCTTGTGCTTGCCAGGCAGGCACTTAGGCCACTGAGCTAAATCCCTGGTCCTTTTTTTTCACTTGTAGTTTTAAAAGTACTTGGTTAGCTGATGGTGACTTTCTCACTTATGTCATGATAAATCCAGGTGCCTTCATAAAAAGAATAGCAGCTTCTATTTTCACTTAGTTTCTGAATCAGAAAACTAAGAAAGAAACACGGTCAGAAAGATTGGAAAAATATGAAACATTTTTAGAAAAAAAAATACATGTTATTCTATTTTTCTGAGACAGGATTTGTCATCAACACTATGATTCTTTTTTGCTTTTCCTCAAGCTATAAAGGGCTCTGTGTCACCTACTAGCCTAATACCACTGGCACTTTGCTAGGATTGGTCTTCATACCACTGCCACTTTCCTAGGATTGGTCTTCAACTGCCCTGAAATGCAATGGACTGCCACAAAAGTATCACTGCATCACCCTGGACCTTTACAGACTCTCTTCCAGAAAAAGCAGTGCACTATTTCTCCAGCTAAGCAAAATAAACATCCAGGGTGAAAAATACTGAAGTGATTTAATACTTTCAAGGTAACTGATGAGTATGTAAAAGAATGAACAATATAGCTTAGGAAGAGATGTCCAAGAAGGAGATTGTGTCCCTTACCTTAAAGCTAAGAAGCTTATTATTGTTGTGCATATTCTATTAATACAAAAAAATGCATGAATCATTAAGAGTTGTCTTAAAAAGTGAAAAGTAGATAAGAATTGAAATAAATTCCTAGAAAATGTTTTTCAAATAATTTTTATAGGTAAACCTTTAGATCTACCAGCTACCAAGTTGGCTTTTGTTTTTTTGTTTTGTTTTTTTGAGATAGGGTCTTGCCATATAATTCATGCTGGTCTCGAACTCACTATGTAGCCCAGGTTGTCCTCAAACTGTGGCAATCCTCCTGCTTCAGCCTCCCAACTGCTGGAATTACGGCATGCACCATCACACTGGAACCAAGTTGGCTTTATTTTCTTCTTACAATACTTTCAAGCCCTCGATACTACACGCAAAACAAAGTAATCCAAACTGTGCTACATGGCATTTAAAGTAACTGTAACACAGAGGGCTGTTTTCATCTGTAGCACTAATATTTGGCTAACTTTCAACAAATCACTGAACTACTCCTAAGTGAAATCAGAGGATACACAAAGACCACATAAGCAACTCTGACTTAACTTCAATGACAAAATATTTAGAAACTCTCTAACTACTCAAACAAGATCTCGCTAGAACAGAAAACTAGAACTTCTTTTGTACAATGCATATCAACTTTAGAAATGGTCCTCACAGATAGGTGACTATCGGCTTGGTTTTGTATCATCTTTAAGATTTGTTGTGCAAACAAATGCTGGAGGCGCTGTGGGGAAAAAGGAACTCTTCTCCACTGTTGGTGGGAGTGTAGACTGGTGCAGCCACTGTGGAAGTCAGTGTGGAGATTCCTCAAGAAGTTAGGATTAGAGATTCCATTCAACCCAGCTATCCCTCTTCTGGGCATTTTCCCAGAAGAATTAAAAACATCATACCACAGTGATATCTGTGCACCCATGTTTATAGC